>CATIWR010183949.1:0-76161 GCA_949677035.1 Omphalea diandra | reverse complement strand
ACATTGATAAAATTAAAAATTAATTAATAATTTAATTTAAATCAATTAAAATATAGTCAAATTAGTGAATTGAACTTTATAATAATTGAAATGATTTTTCTCTCTCCCTTTATTTATTTAGCAAATAAAAATGCATCAGTTAAGTTACAGGTACAGCAACTACATAATATTTATGTTTGGGTAAAAGTAATAAATACACTTTTGAATTTATTTTTCAGTGACGATGAATGATAAAATAAATTTTTTCATCAAATTTATTCTTTAACTGTATTTTAAAATCAAATTTACCCCTAAGCAATATTTTTGCACACTATTGTAACTCATGTTTAATCCATTTTTTTTATATATTTGCTACAGTTTGGTGAAGTAACAGAATTATATTGACAAAAAATGTATTTAAGAAAACTGAACTTAGATATATTTGGACAAAAAAATATAGTTTTCTCTAGATCTCAAAAATCATTAAGTCCCTAGATATCAAAAATACAGTTTCACTTTGACACAATAATATTTTTATGAAATAATAATTTTGCTCATTTATTCAACTGTAACAGATATAATGAGAAATAGGTAGGTTAAACCAAAGTATAATGGTGTGCAAACACACTACTTAGGGGTAAATTTGATAAAAAAAAAAAAAATACAAGTTTGAAGAAAATTTAACGAAAAAGTTTATTTTATCTTTTATTGTCGCTGAAGAACAAATTTGGAGATGTATTTGATACTTTGGTCTTTATGTTTGTGTCGGGGTATGGTTAATGATATTGTAATTGCCAACATTTGATTATTTTAAAATCAAGCTCACCAGAATAATTAAATAATGATATACTCACAAATGGACAAATAAATAACACTATCTTTGCTTTCGACGACAGACATTTGCCCCACGTTTTGATAGGATATGTTTAAGTCCGCTTAATAGGACAAATCCCACATAAAATTTATTGTCCTAAGCCACTAGTTTTTGTAACGGCAAAATACTAAAAAAATTTCTAATTTTGTTATAATATATTATTTTATTTTAAAAAAGTATATTATAAATTTCTTATATTTTAGCACTATTAAATTAAATAATCATTCAGTTAAATTTTAATTTTTTTGTTACTTAAATAATGGTAAAACACTAAAATCCTTTGAATTTTAACATAAATTTACCAATTTATTATTCATTTTTTAAAGTATATTTTAAAATCTATGTTTTAGCATCATTAAATTTAATTTTTTTTGTTAATTTTACAATTAATTTCAAATTAAATATAAAAAATGCTCTTATCCATATCACATATCCCTCATCTTTTTTAAATTAAAAAAAATTATATATTTTTCTTTAAGACAGTATCCTTATCATGGCCATAGTGTTCATCATTATCAACATTTTTTTTTTAACATCAATCAAATTTCAAAATCTTTTCACTAATTCTTTTCTCTCACTCCCAAAATCATTAATATTTTTATAAATAAAATATTGACATATAGCAATAATTTATTGATTATAGTTGACATAAAAATTAGAGCATATTTTAAAAATTAATTATATTTATAAAGATATTTATAATATCGCATAAATTATATTAATTTTTGTTTTTTATTAACAAAAAAATATTAAATTTAAATAAAAATTTATTTAATTTAACAATATTAAAACATAAAAATTACTCAATAATGAGTGGATACTTCCAGTTTTTTTTGTATTACCGTTGGCGTAGTAGCTTGGAGTGGAGGACACAAATCATTGGGTGGTTGGAAAGCACAGCGATCACCGACTCTCTTTACA
Source organism: Omphalea diandra (assembly GCA_949677035.1). Taxonomy (NCBI): domain Eukaryota; kingdom Viridiplantae; phylum Streptophyta; class Magnoliopsida; order Malpighiales; family Euphorbiaceae; genus Omphalea; species Omphalea diandra. Next base: position 74,387 of record CATIWR010183949.1, on the reverse strand, counting down.
ACTGCCATTCTTTTTAAACTGTTGAAAGCAAATCTACCTTCTTTCTGTTTTTTCTCCTCCACATGTTATATTTTTTTTTTAAATTGCATTAACTTTCTAATAAGGGCTTTAATGGCAACCAGATTTGTTAACGAGTTTGGATTAGATCGATATACAAATAATTTTTGTATTTTAAGTTAAATCGAGTAAAATTATTATTTATTATTTTAATGTTTTAAATAAAAATTATTAATTTGAGTTTAATTTTTAGTAACTTAAATTAGTTTAGCTGATCAAATCAAATCTTTTAAAATTTTGTTTGAATGAATGAACAAATCGAATTAAATTTACTTTAAAGATTTTTGCATTTGAATCATTTTGGAAAAATTTTTAAATTTAAATAACTTTTTCAAATGAATTTAAATTAAGTCAAAATTATCATTATAGCTGCAATCATTTATCTCTGGCATTGTAATTTATTTCAATTAAAGGTCGACATTTCCACTCCTTATTGTCGTGTCGTGTTGTGCATGAGACAGCAATATATTAATATATTAGAGATAACTCGTGCATTATTGTGGGTAATAAAAATTTTTAAAAATATAATAAAATTATAAGATATATTAAAATGTGAAAAAAAAAAATAATATTTGGTTTATGAAAATAAAAATTTTCAAAACTCTTACAAAAAAAAAAAAATCAACCTAAAGAATTATAACACGAATTTCCCAAGTGAAAATACGCATGAAGCTAACAAAAATTAAGTCTGTTAAAATCTCATGAAACAGAAGTTCAAAGAATCTGATTGATAGTGACTCATCGACGGACGGCGTCGTTTTGGAGAAAGGGCCGCCTACGTCCATCAAGCCCAAGAAAACCATGCCAGGGCCCAAGCAGCCTCACCTTACTCTAGGAAGCCCAGCAAATTACATGAAGGCCACCGCAATCCACATGTAAATGACTGCACCTGATATTCAAGGGAATTGCAAAATTACCACAATTCGATTGAACAGTGGCAGAGCGGACCACTTTTATTCTATTTATAAGAATGTTTGAGATTAAAAGCACACATGTATCTGGTTCTTAATTGGATGACTTTTATTTTGACATTGAAATTTGTAACCTTATATGCTTTGCTTCTTCAGCCATTTGCAATATCTCATAGAAAGTGAGGTGAAGGGCATGGGAATAGGGAAGGACTGTATAGTGTGAACCTTTTAAAGTTGGTAGCTACAAAAGGTTCCGAAATTATGGAAAGCAGGAAGTATTTTTATGAATTGACAAATCGCAGTGGAAGATCTATTTGCACCAGAAATTGACACCTGTCACGTCTAATTCACTAACAAAGACAGAAAAGCAAATGATGATGAATGTATGTTATTGAAAAGTCTAATGTCTAGAAGAACTCGTTACCTATTAGGAAAAGTCAGCTTTTTCTAGCTAAAAGTGTGTATTTTGTTTGAGTGACAGATGCAGAAGTTCAAAAGGTTGAAATTATAATTAATGTACAACAACCGTTTTACTTTTTTATATTCTGAAATTGATATAAACAGTTTTATAATATATAATATTTTTTTGAAGCTTAAAATAATGTCAAAAATTAAAGAACTATAACAAAATTTTTATATATCAAAAATAAAGCACCACAAAATTCTTATAAGTTAATTATAAAATTAAAGTATCAAATAAATCTTTAAATTTGTCCTGCAATGTTAATAAAGAGTAAAATAAATTTTTTAATTAAATTTATTTTTAAATTTATATTATTTCATCAAAATTATTTTTGATTTTATATTATTTCATCATAAAAATCTAAAATTTTAATTGAAGAGAGTGTTGACTTAGAAATAACAAATGAGCGGAATAAAAATTATCTCTCATATTTTATCTCACTCTTTTGATGAAGAGAATTTTGTTCATATCTATGCTTTCACAGAGACTCCTTGCCTCACTAGAATTTCTCGCAAAGCAAATATTTTATTTTTTATTATTTTTAAAAAATATAATTTATTAAATTACAAAATAAAATTTTTTAAAACAGTATTTTCGCACACTATATATTTTTGTTTAACTCATTTCTCTCTATCCTACTGTAATTACATGAATGAGCCGAATTATTACTCTACAAAGACATAACTCTTCGACGTTCTTCAATTAACAAAATTTTATTGTCAAAGTGAGTCTGCTTTTTTGAGATTTGAGGGTATACAGATTTAGAGATTTAGAAAAACGTGTGTTTTTGTTGAAGTACATATAAGTTCAGTTCTTTTAAATTGCGTTTATAATACACACACTTTTTTCGGTTAGTATTTTACATTTTTATGATGAAATAATATAATATTAGAAGTAATTTTGTTGAAAAATGATTTTGATGATGAAATAGTATAAAATTATGGATAACTTTGACTAAATAATACAAGTTTATAGATAAATTTGATGAAAAAATCATTTTATCTTTTATTGTCACTTTAAGACAAATTTAAAAGTTTGTTTGATACTTTTAGTCTTAATTATTATATCTCTAAACTTTTTTTTTTTAATTTAAAGAAGTCTATTAATCATTAACTCCATCTACCTAATAAACAAAAAACTAAAGGATTATAAAAACTTTTACAAAATAACTATTATGCTTTTGAACTTACTGAGAAATTCAAGGAGTCCAATTGCCTACTTGACTCTGACGGGGTTCCCGTTTTTGCTTCTTTTTCTCCATTGCATATACGGATCACGTTTTCCCAAAAAAAAAAGAAAAAACTCTTATTTCAATATGATTTTGGAATAGATATCATAAAACCAGTTAAAATGAATTTAGCTTACAATTGGAAACTAAATTCCCAAAATCATTGTTCAAGAAGGTTTTAAATGTGCATGCAACATCCAATTTCAAATGCCATGAGAACATAATTAGGGCAAAAATACATAATCAATTTTGTGTGTTTATAACATTATCAATTTTTTTTTTAAAAAAAATTGTATTAAAGACTTAAGATGATAAATTAGAAATCTCATAAGGAATTCATAAACAATAATTTAAAAAATATTGAGAAACTAGACACAAAAAAAAAGGATGTTAAAAAATTATATTAATTTTTCACTATTAAATCTTCAAAGCAATTGAAAAGTTAAAATTAATTTCTCATCTCTAAAATTTTCAAATCCTACCTATTAAATTAGTTTTATATACAAATTTTTTTTTATTGAAGAGAATAATTCTTGTTTACGAAATATCAAATGCAAGAATATCAATACATGTAAACAAAAAAAAATTAAAGTTTACAATCCACAACAAATTATATTGACACCGAATATATTGAATCTGATCCGAAAAATAAAGATATTCTTTTGTAGAAATATAATTATATTGACAGAATATTAAATTTTACATTATAACGAAAAACACTCTTCACTCGATAGCTATACAAAGTCACAACTCGACATTTTTATATTCAAATGAATTTAGTTAAATTACTATAAAAAACTGATCAATTTCTTCAATAATATTATAAAACAATATTATAAATGGATAATAATAAACTTCATACAAGAAGACTCAAATTTCCATAAAAAATGAACTAAAAACTTCGTCAAAGTTATAAAAGAAACAAAAAAACTAGAAAATCTGTAAAAATAAATATAAATTTATATTATTTAGATAAAAATAGATAACATAGTAACAAAAATAATGAAATTATATGTTACCGTCGGCTAACCCAAAAGATGAGCAAAAAAAAAAAGTTTTGAAAGAAAAATGAGAGAAAGAAGGCTAGAGTTTTTTAATAAGAAAACTTTCATATACAAAAACTTTTAATATGAAAAAAATTTAAGAATGATTTTGTACAAATCAAAATGACTCAATAATATAAAAGCATAAAATTTCAAATTTTGATTTTTCGATTAATTAGATGGTAAATGTATGAGTTATAGATCATAATTGGATTTTTCACAGACAAATCATAATATATGAATTAAATTGTCTTAATTTGAAAATTCTTTTTTTTTTTTGTTTTAAATAGTTTTATTTTTATAAAATTTGAAAAAAAAATGTCTCCACCACTATTTAATTCAAAATATTTTATAAAATTATTGGGGATTAATTAATCTCGCAAGACTAATGCCCTGACAAATGCAGCAAACTAATAGAAACAAGTGAAACACTTATATCTATTAGGGAATCAAAACATCCATTAGAATATATGATCAAAACATATGATCAGTTACAAGGATTATATACGGTTATAAAAGCAAAACATCTGCACAATTATTTTTTTTCTTTTCATAGCGTCGTGTTTCAATCTTGCATTATAATGGAAAACATACTCTCCACTTGATAGTTATACTAAACCACAACTCAACATTTTTATTTTCAAACGAGTTTAGTTAAATTTTTACAAAAAACTGATCAATTTAATAATATTATAAACCAATTTCATAAAAGAGATACTAATAATTTTCATACTAGAGAATCCAAACTTCAATAAATAAATAACTAAAAATTTCATCAGAGTTACAAAAGGAAAAAAAAAAAGAAAATCTGTAAAAATAAATACAGATTTGTATTATTGATATGAAGATAGATAACATAATAACAAAAATAATAAAACTATAGGCTACTGTTGACGATTTAGCCAGCGGTAGTCCCAAAAAATGAGTAAAGAAAAAAAGTTTTGAGAAAAAAGTGAGAGAGAAGACTATTAATGTTTTTTTATAAGAAAATTTTCATATACAAAAACTTTTAATAAAAAAATTTAAGAATGATTATGTACAAATCAAAATATAAAGACTCAATAACATAAACACTTAAAATTTCAAATTTTGATTTTTAAATTAATTAGGCGGTAAATGTATGAGTTATAGATCATAAATTGGATTTTCAGAGACAAATCATAATATATGAATTAAATTGTCTTCATTTGAAAATTCTTTATTTTTGTTCTAAATAGTTTATTTTTATAAAATTCAAAAAAAAATGTCTCCACCACTATTTAATTTAAAATATTTTATAAAATTACTGAGGATTAATTAATCTCGTAGCACTAATGCCCTGGCAAATGCAACAAACTAATAGAAACAAGTTAAACATTTATATCTATTAGGGAATCAAAACATCCATTAGAATATATGATCAAAACATATATGATCAATTACAAGGATGATATGGTTATAAAAGCAAAACACTTGCACAATTTTTTTTTTTTTTCACAGTATCGTGTTTCTATCTTATCACCATTTGATAAATCATTGCTACCATATGGAGGGTATTCTAAGACCGCTTTCCCCAACCAATGATAGCTAGCTAGTTATAGATGCAGCCAAAAAAGATCCTTAAGATTGAATCCTAATAATGGACTCTTCTGGCTGTTTTGGAATTGGAAGATGACCCTTTTCCTGCAAGCTTTTAACCGTTTCGTAGAGGCATTGCTTCACTGGAGTAAATTCCAGACCAAGGTCCTTGAGTTTTTGGTTGGAGAACTTGTAAGGTTTTGCTCTTGGGTTCTTCTCATCTGAACACCTGCAATTATTTCAGCGACACAATATTTAAATTTTTTCTCCAACATCGAAAATATTTCTTTTAATGAAAATACTTAAAAGAAAATGAATTGTAAAATTTCAAACTAGTAACGCATTAAGCAAATATTTAACCATTAAACTATTAAGTCAATAATTTAATCACCAAATTCTATGGATGATTATGAGCTACTAGCAATTATTTCTATTGAGATCTTGTGTGATCAACAATATTAAACATAATAATGACTGTACAGATGTCTCTGTCACGTGTGAATTATCCAACTAAGGGAATGGGAATATCCATATATGACTTCTCTAACAAAGAATAAATTTATATCATTGGGAAAAAATAATAAATAATACTATTAATGAATGGCAAAGGAACATTCAGTTTCCAAGCTTAGCAATTGATAAAGTCATTGGAGTAGGTAAGGAACCGTGCCCTCCACTAATATATATATATATATATATATATTGGTTTTTTCAGCAATTTCTAGATAATTCCAAGTGCAATGTTTTGGTGAGCTTATATGATAATTCAAAGTGGATGCAACAATCACCCCACCCCACCCCACCATGCAACAAAAGGTGGCCTGTGCCCGTTTCTAAGCTTCCTGTTCGTTTCTTCTTTCCTTCCAGGCTCCAGCTTCCATTAACATATACTTTTTACTTTTAATTCGTAATGGCTGATGCCAGAAATGATAGGGAAAATGTCACATCTAAATTGTTATTTTCCATTTGCTTCATCATATATACTTCCTTTTCTTCTTGGATGTTGAAGGGTAAACGCAAAACCAATGTTATCAACCAAAAACTTAATTTATAATCACTTGACATAGTCTATATATAATAATGAACTACTAGTCTACTACCTAACTTCTCCCCGAACTATGTCAATGCTCCTATCTTGTTACGTCGTTATATAGAACTAGACATGTTATTTCGTTTTGACCTATGAGGAAATCCCCCAAAATATTTCAATATCTTTATAAATGAAATTAGCCAAATAACCGAGCCAATGTATAAATCCTAGGTGAAATCTATAAAAGTTCAAAGCACCAGAAACATAGTATAGGAACCAAGTTCCATCAAGTGTGACTAGTCAGTTCTATTTCATTTATAATTTTTTTACATAATTGAATTGGCCTTACTAGTTGCCAAGTTAATAGCTTGAATTTTTCATCACAACAAGAACAAGAGAACTTACTTGGTGGGGATGGGATACTCTGGGAAGAACTTGGCAAGAATTTCCACCACCTCTCCACGGTGGAGGACACTCTCGGCACAGAGGTATCGGCCAGAGGCAGAGGGTGTCTCGTAGACAAGAATGTGGGCAGCTGCCACATCCTTAACGTGCACATAAGCTTGAACAGAATTGGCATATGTTTTGGCCGACCCAGTTAGGTACTTAAGGATGTGAATAATACTAGCATTGACAGTGGATTGCAACAGTGGCCCAAGCACCAACACTGGGTTGACCACCACCAAGTCCACTCCTTTCTCCGCAGCCACCTCCCATGCTGCCTGCTCTGCCACCGCCTTTCCATAGCAGTACCAGTTCTGCACCAATTCATCAAAAACTAACTATATGTGTGGTCAAAGCATTAGAATGCTATAAAATTCAACCTTCGAAATATGATAAAGGTTTGGCTATAGAATTTCCATTCATTTTGGTTAACAATTCTACTGAAATTGATATTAAATATGCTAAGGAAGTTCTTGGTAAATCATAAACTCTAACACCAGTCAACTTAAGCTATGTTTGAAATTAATTTGCGACCATATATGTTGTACTTAGTATTAGAACTAAATGACCAATTCAACATAACGGTGAGGAAAGAAAGATAAGACGAAACATTATAAACATTATAATACATACACTTAACTACTCGGATTATAAAATATTATTAGTATTAAACAATCGTAGTTTTAAGTAAAACGAAGCAAGCAATACTGATAATTGAAAATTAATCAACCTTGGTATTCTTGCAGAATTCCAGATCACTCCAACAAGATTCATCCACAACAGCATCCGGGCTCCTGTTTGGGTCCATGTAAACTGCCCCTATTGACGATGTGAACACCACTCGCCGGACTTTGGCCTCGGCGGCTGCTAAAATCACATTCTTGGTCCCATTCACTGCCGGCTCCACCATTTGTTCCTTCAAAATTAAACAAAAATCACCATAATCACTATCTGCATCGTACCTTACGAACAATTTATTTTGCTCTAATGCAATACTATCAGGAAATTAAAATGATAAAAATATTCATTTTACACGGTATTAAAAGGGAATTACTATTAGTGAAATTTGATATTGACACTATATTATTAATATTACTAATTTAATTTCAGCGATGTGTGAACTGTAGTTAATAATTTTATAAAATTATTAATTAAAAAATTTTCATCTTATTTTTATATTTCTCTTTTCTAATACATATATATACATTTTATATTTTTTATAGCTATTTGGTAATTTTTAAATTAAATACTATAATATAACATAACCCTATTGCTTACTTTTTCAAAATATTAACTTACAAAATGACAATGACAGCTTATTGTAAATAATTTTTGAGATGAGAAATAACTTATTCATATCAAATGCATAGATGAAATTTTATTAAAATATTAAATTTAAATTTTTAAAGAATAGATAATTATACGTTAAAAATAAATCTTAAAAAAATTTAAATTATTCAAACATAATTATGTTAAACCAAATATGATCGAATCTCAAACTTCACCATTGGATTTTAAATTCATATAAAGGAGAGAACTACTATCATTTTATAGTTCATCTAACCCAAAAAAAAAAAAAAAAAATCAGCAATCCAATGATTATGGCGTTAAGAAATCATTCAAAAAAAAAAAAGAGTGTTGTGGAAAGAAAGGGTGTTTAGGTGAAGTGGGACCACTAGTGTAGCATATAGAGTAATATGAACGAATACTGGTGGCTGTGGCAGCAGCCAGCCACCCAATAATACAAAAGTTAATTAATTTGGCGTGAGGGGAGGGCATAGCATAGCACGCGTTGTTCCACACCCTCTCTCAAAACACTTTCTTCCAAACAGAAATTAATGAAACAGGAAAATTAGAAACGCACCGGATCATCAGTAACTGGAGAAGCAGTATGGAAAACACCGTCACACCCCATAATAGCTTGTCGAAGCCCTTCATAATCAAGAAGATCAGCTTTGCATAAAGTTAATCTCTCCTTAGCACCTTCAAGCTCTCTCAAGTGAGCATTCTTTGGATCCTCTACAACAAATCAAATCAAAAAATAAAACCCATCAATCAAAAGCTTGCGGAAATTTTTTTTAAAAAAAAAACAAAAAATTTGGCTCAGTGGCATTAAAATAGTCAATAAGAGTTCAAACTCTAGGTGCTCTAATTAATTGAAATAATATATATTAATGAACTTTAATTCAGTAATACCCTCTTGAATTGCGAGTTTGAAACCAACCTGGGTTGCGGACAGTTCCTTTAACGGTATAACCATTCGCAAGAAGAAGCTTGACGATCCAAGAAGCGATAAAGCCACCAGCGCCGGTGACGCAGACGGTTTGGCCATGGCCAGGGAGTGGTGAGGTGTCAGCCGGCATGGTTCTGTTGTTTTGTCGAGAGATAAGTACGAACTAAGACGTCCCCCTTTCTTTCTGGGGTAGTTGGCTCGGACGAGATGAAACAGAAGAGTAGAGGTGCGTTCGTATGTAGAGAATGGAAAGGCAGCTACGAGCCTTTTATAGGAAGTGGTCGTGTTTGTATTTGCTCATGTAAAAAACGGAGTGTCTTCTACTCACCTACCCCCAAGGGATGATTTCTTTGCACGGAGAGGAAGAGAGATTGATTGAGACGCAATCTCTCGTGAAAAATTTAAAATTAAAAAATTATTCTTGGATTTTTAGGTAATTTAACAGAAAAATTAATGATACCTTTTCCGATTTCCATCTCATAAAATTATATGTTTTCTTAAAATCATTCTACCATTTTTCAAATTAAACCATACCTTCTTTGTTAATTGAAGAATACAAAATATTGTGAAGTAATAATTTTGTTTATTTATTTAATTATAATAGAAGCTGGTAGGTGAATACTTGGCTACAATTAATAATCAAACTTAATTTAATAATACAAAAATTATTTAAATTTCAAATTTATAGTAACAAAAATAATAATTTTTAAAAAATATTTTGAGAAAAAATAATATTTCTTTCATCAAAGAGTTTTTGTAAGAATATATATATATATAATATAAATTTAATTACTAAACTATTAATAGAATTTCTAAAATTAATAATATTGAGATTGAGGAGTCGCAATCTAACAACACAAGTAAAACTAATGTATATTCATTTTATATTAATATCATCTTTGAGTATGTAATGTTGTATAAAAATGGCTAAGATCTAAGGGATAATTTATCTTATAATTTACGTGTTATTAAACAATAATGTGTTGTCGCATACTAGAGATTTAAATTGGATATACAAATGGATTTTTGAGATTTGTGTTCTTTATTCTTTTATAGTTGTACAATTTTGACTACAGTTTTACACTTTCTGATGTTTTAATTATCTTATACAAATATAAGATAATAATTATTTTATAAGATAATAAAATATAGAAATTATCTTATAGAAATGTAATTATCTTAAATTTTATATTTTATAAGATAATAAAGTGCGTTACTCGAGGAGTCCATGTACCTTCATTTCCTATCATTGTTAAAGTTATATTTTATAAGACAATAATATTTTTTATATAGAAATTTTTTTAAATACTGTATGGCTATTTATAAATAAAAAATTTATTATTAAAAAAATTAATTCATTTCATTGGGTAGTCCACTTGCTATATGTATAGAATAGGGATTTATATGCATCAACTTGTCATTTAAATTGCAAAAAAATTTTTCCACTAGTAAAAAAAAAAAATTCTTGATAGATCAAAATTTCCAAATTTTTTTCTTGCTCTGAAAAACAAATGGATTTTGTGCACAAAATTAATTCAAATGTATAAACAAGTTGAATTTGTATTGCATCTACTGCATATAGGTAAATAAACATTTATATATCCATAAAAACTAAAAATTCAAAATATTACTAAAACCTAAATTATATATATATATTCTAATTCCATCTAATTAAGATTTTTTTTTGGGATAATCTAAATTTATCATTCATAACTATAATAAGTGGGAATGAAAGGTTTTTTTTTTTTTTTGAGTTCAAAAAAGAGTAAAAGTAGGGCAAAAAAAAAATCACCAACAAAAAATACATGCTGCTTGGACTCCACTATTATTAAATAAAAATAAACAACATAATTGATGCCTTACTATTTAAGGGCATTGAAACACCTTATATCTTTTATGAGAGCAAGCAATTCACATGACATTATAAAAGCAAATCACGTGCTGCGATCGCCTAAATAAAAAAAGCAAATAACGTGCTGCTTGGACCCCGTGATTATTAAATAAAAAATACTTAATTGATGTCCGATAATTGTGCTGTTCTCCTATACAGTTGGGCCGTGGTGGTGGACAATTGGCCGGTGCAGACACCGCAAACCATGGGGGTGTTCTCACAAGGATACCGACAGGCGACCGAGCTGAGATAGTTGTGGGGCAGTCACATTTAGGCTATATTTGGTATTCTCTTTTCTTTTTTTTTTTTTTTATATACTAATATAAAATTTATTTATTTTATATTTAATTTTTATATCTATCAAATTTTATATTTTTTCATTTTTTATGTGTTTAAAAAAAATTTTAATAATCCAATTTGATGGCATTATTTAAATATAAAATTTCTTCATTTTATATACAGATTTATTCATTTTTTTTACAGAATTTGAAATTTTTTTATAAATTCAGTATACACAAAATTTGTTCATTTTACATATAAAATTTTATATACACTTAAATAAATTTTATTTTTTTATTTGTTTATAAAAAAACAGTAGCTTCCAAATTATTCGAAAAAAGAAAAAACTTTAACGTTCAAGATATTCAAATATTTTTATTCATTTTCTATACAGAATTTGAAGAAAAAAAGAAAAAAATATTTGAATAAATTCTGTTTTTTATTTAGAAAAAGAAAGAAAAAAACTATTGTATCCAAATTAACCAAATATTTTGTTTATTTTTATATATATTTAAAAAATATTTAAACAAATTATATTTTGTATTTAAAAGAAAAAATAAAAAAAAAAAAGCTATTACTAAAACACCATTTCAATGCAAAAAAAATCATTTCACCCAGGCCTTAGGTCGCGGTATCTACACTTTTTCTTCTCACAAAATTCAATGTTTTATGAATCAATTAATTGAAAATTTTCTGATTAAAATTTAAAAAAATATTATTAAAATAATTTAAAAATAAAAAAATATAAATATATTTTGTAAAATAAAAAGTAATATTAAAAATCAGTCTAAGTTAAACTAAATCAATCATTAGTTTGATTTTTAATTTTATAGATATGACTAGTTAGTCTAATCAGATTTTTTAAAATATTGACAAAATTCATAAACAAATACTCTATAATTTAAAATTGGTAAATAATATTTGTCACTAATATCTTATAATATTAAAAACTGACAAACAAATAATTTTAATATTTACTGTATAAACCTCAATTAAAAAAAAATAAAAATTCTCGAGGGGCTATATTTGGCTGGAATAGGCCTTGAGGCCAAGCATGAGAAAGAAAGGAATCTCTGTTGTAGTCATCTTAGTCATTCTTTGAAGCCCTTCTCTCTCTTTTTTTTTTTTTTTTTTTTTTTTTTGTGAAAAATACTTTAAAGCACTTCTGTATACAATATAAAAAATTAAATGAATAAGTTTAATAATTTCATTTAGAATACTAGACTATTTTATTATAAAAAAGTTATGTGATATCTATAAAAAAAATTATTTATACAATTTAATATTAATGCAAAATTAATTTTAACATAAGTAATAATGATATATTAACTTGACTTTTTATCTATCATAAACTTTTTAATTATAATATATCAATTATAAAGATCCTAAACAAATATGGATTATAGAATTATAATATTATCAAAATTGAAGTTTATATGATACAGTAGATCAAATTTAAGAGACAATAACTAATAATATTTTATTATTAAATTAACTCATCAAATTCTCATAAAAAGAATATAATAATTTTAATCATTAAAATTCTCAATGTGAGAGATTAGATAAAAAAATTTATATGTTCCAAAATATGAGTTAACATTTTTGAAAAAAGTATTTTTATTAAAATTATATAGAAATATTATCAAAAGAGTTAGTAAAAGATTAAAAATATCATTTTGACATATCATATATACTGATTCAAGTGAAGACTCTTGATTCTCAATAAGTCATCATTACATTAATTTCAGAATGACTTGACATCTATCTTATTAAGAACTAATGATCTTTAAACAATTCTTTGCAAGGTAGAGCCAGTTCAAGATGCTAAACAACACCTAACTATGATTAAAACACTGAATTTAAAAAATATAATTGTAATTAAATCAAATCAGTTCGTTAGATTAATAAAATAAAAAAAAAGGATAAATTATTTGGTTTGATTTGCATAATACAACCAACTTAAATCATTTTAAAATTAGAAAAGTTTGCAAACAGATATAAATTAAAATCTTTTCTCACTACCTTATTTTAAATTTCTGTTTAACTTGCTTAAACACCAAATCCCTTTTATGTGTGTAAGGAATTTTTCATCTATTTCAAAATAACTTTGATATTTGCAACAAATACCTAATAGAGAATAAATGGGTGAAAGATTAGTTGGACATGGAAAGTCACAAATAGCGATTATGAAAGCATTAGGGAATGTGCTAATACTCTGATGCATGTCTGCCTAACTGCACAAATATGTTGATTAGGTGACAAGAATTTGGACTCTACAATCTACGACCTTTTCTCACCAACAACAATCACTCTTCTATTTTCTTATTTCTATGGAAAAAAAATTTCATAGATTTTTTTAAAAAAATTTTATTGTACGTAAATAAGTTTTTGGAATAATGGAGTATGTGAGAAATATTTAATATTGATAAATTTTGATTTTTTTTACCCTAAAATAATTTTATTTTCACCATTAAATTAAGATCTCGATTGATGCATGTGATTTGGTTGGTTGAATTCCATTTTGTTTGAAAAGTTTCTTTTTTTTATAACTTCCTTAAAGATAATCTTTAATAATATATTTTCTATATACTGAATATTTTAAAAATTATGATGTCAAAATTTAAAATTTTTAATTTTTTATATTATAAAATAGACATTTGGTTAGTAAATTACTTGATTCTTTAATAGGACTTTGAATCGGCAGATTTTCCCAAATAACTACAATCAGGGCTGATTAGAGCATTAGTAGACTATAACGTAATAATACGTTGAGTATAATTGAAAATTATATTTTATATTTTTTAATGTTTGACATGTTCGAAATTTTCTAATGTTAAAAATAATTTCATTTTAATTTATTCCTGTGGTATAATTTTAAAATTTTAAATAAATAAATTAAATGATATAATGAATCAAATTAAACATGACATTATATAAATTAATATTATTGATTGCACAATAATTCAACGTTATTTATATTTATATTTAGTTTAAGACCTTTCATAAATTTTTAAAAAAAGTTCAACAAGGTTTAGGTTTTTTTTTTTTGTAAAAAAAATAATTTTGGATAATTTATGAAATAATTATATATGAATATGTCAGTAATTTTTTTAAAAAAAATACAAAAATAGAATAAAAATTAAAATGCCAAAATAATAGTTGATATATTAAAAAAAATAGATATTTTCTATTCATTTTTTCCAAAAACAAAAACATGATATGGTACTCAAAATTCAAGAAATTTGATTGTTATTAATATGCATAAAGATACTTTTAAAAATAGACTCCTATAAGAGATCTTGTACCATAGTTATTAAATATTTGCTTTATTTTTAGATTTTAATTTTAATTGAAAAATATATCATAAATGCCGAATAATTTTGCTTGCAAAGATAAAAATCTTAATCATATACCATAAATATATAAATATTGAATATTTTTTTTACAAGGCAATTAAAATTTAATTTTTAGTATAACAAAACGACTAAATTAAAAAATTTAGACATTTTAATTATAGGAAAGTCTTAAAAAGCTAGTAATTGGTCTAAGGTAGGTAATTAAATATTTTGAATACAGAACAATGATATCAATAATATTTTTAAAGCATTTTAATGTGGAGTGCAAATAAACGCATTCTGCTTCTTTGAGCACATTTTTAAGAAGGCAAATACCAATAAAGCTACTTTGATTGAATTGGTGAAAAATTGATATATTACCAACCATTTTGACATCAAAAATTATATGCAATCGAACACTTTCAAGTCTCTGGACCTTGTACTAGTGTCTCTCTATGCCACCAACTAATTGCAGAAAGGAAACGCAAGTCAAAGTGATCAATAATTAAAAAGACCATTATCACATAGATAGAGTTGGTCTGCTCTTTGATTAGAGAGGTAAATTAGTTCACACTTTCTTTTCCTTGTTTTTTTTTAATAGGTCAAAAGATAATAGCAAAATTTTGTGTGTAAAAATAATTCCTAGAAAGAAGTATAAAAAATTGATTCAAAATTAATGTAAAAAAAAAAAAATCGATATCTTAGCCTAGTGGTAAGATGAGATTATCTAGACGTAGACACCAAAAATCAAATTTCACTAATCTAATTTCATCAATATAGTCTCCCTTCTCAATACTAAAAAAAATTGCAAGTTTTATAAAATAAAGATGTGCTGTATTTTTAAGTTTGAATGAGTAGCAGTCTGTCTAGAAAACAAGAGGGAGCTTAGCGTGTTCACATTTGGTTTCCTTCTTTTACATTATTACCACTAGGCTGAGTCAAGGGGGCTGAGAAGCTGTTGCTTGCTGTCTACTTCGCGAGCCCACTGCCCCGTTCTGTAACTTCCCTTCTTTCGTCCGTCCAGGGCGCTGTAAAAAGAGAGAAAGGGGCGGCTATCTAGTGGGAGTCGTTTCGGTTGTATGCCACGAGGTCCCTATGGAGAAAGGGATTCGCTTGTGGGCGCAGGCAGGCCTCTACCATCCATCCCATTGCATTCCATCGTCTCGTATTGTAAATTGGTGCTTCAAGTCCAATCACAATAAATTTTTTTTGATGGTATAATTTTGTTGATAGTTGAACTGAGTAGTCAATGCTTAAATAAATTCTAACCAACAAGGTTTGACCTTAGCCCGCATAGTCTGAATCTTAAAAAGTTGGTGGGCCGCGCTCATAAATTTCAACATCGTTTGCAACCATACCTGGGGATTCATGCTAGAAAGAATGCAATTGCTAGTCTTTATATGAAATTTCAGTTAAATAAAATCAGAAGGAAAAGAAGAAAATGAACCAATTGCTTTCATAAAAAACCTCATCACATCATGAAATTAATTACAACCACCGAGTTTGGGGTCGAAAAGGACTTATGTAATTGGACCGGGAGCCATTTCAAAATAGGCCCAGTAGCATCCACCGCAAGCCCCAAAGGATTGCATGTACATCAGTGTTGCAAACAAGGCAAAAATAAGATTTATATGTTACCTCATGCACAAAGAGGCTATAACTAGTACTACCACTGTACCCAACCAAAAACTTAAAGCTTAGTATTCCCTCTCAGCCCTTTGTCTCTCTGTACACATTCTAATTAGTGTCAGCTGAGTCCAAAGCTCCCACTTCACCCTGTTGCTCACTTCTATTGGGTTCTGTTGAGTGTTCCTCTTTCCATGTTCGAGCGCCGCAAAATTCATTACCACCTTTAGGAGTTCCATCATTGGATGGACTTGCAGACCCTACAATTGTCTGATTGGAATTGATTTTGGTCCCTAGACTTCTAATGTTCAAATTGCGTGCAGATTCTTGTCCATCACCTCCTGTGCCACCGTCAGGCCTGGGTGAACTGTCCATCGCTTTGTCAGCAACAATAGGTTCATCACGCATAGTCTCACCTGCAGATTTTCTGCCTGATGTTCTAGCTTGTCTATTGGAAATGCTAGCGGCTCCACTCCTGGAAAATCATCATAATTTTTTCAGTCTAGATACATCAAAGTACCATAATTTAGAATTGGTTAAAGTATGTAAACCAACCTTTTCAAATCAACCTTCAGTTGTTTGGCTAACTCTGACGTCACTTTTCCCTTCCCCTTTTGTGGTCTGATCAGACATTTCACAAGGCCAAGATATTTGAGACCAAAAATAGATGTGGTCCAAAACATGTGCAAATTATGAGGAAACCATCCTATTATAGCACATAATCCACTAACAAGCCAAAACAGTAAACACAGAGACAGCTAATCAAGTATAAAACAAAAACAAAAACAAAAACAGAAAACAGAAAATGGAAAACAGACTGTTCAACACATTAAAATAGGAAAAATAATATTCAGTTTATGAGTTAAACAGTTAAAACATAAAAACTAAATGAACTTTGTGTTCAAAGAATGAACAGCAATACTCAATTGCAAAAGAAATATGATGGAAACATATAGAACTTTTTTTTTTTATTTGAGAACATGGAAACAGTAAACTTACATATCACGTGAAGAGTCAACCATTGGAATATCAGTTTCTTGCTCCTGCTAATATCATTAGCACAATGCAAAGACAAAAAAGTTATTTTTGCAGAAATTATTAAGGAAAATACCATGCATAAACGAAGGCAAAAGACCCACTTGATCAGGCAAACTATCATCTCCAATTAGCTCCCAACGTTGCTTTCTGAGATTTAGCACCTCTTCATCCCCATCAGCATACAACACCTAAGAAAAATAAGTAATCAGCAAAGGTGTTTCAAGCTATAATATGGAGAGATGAAGAGATGAACATACATCTATAATGACATAAGTTGAACAAAGATGATTGTAAAGTGTTCCTAAAAAACCAATTACTCCATCAGGGTTGAGTATTTTGGATTAGCTGGTCTTGCAACAAGAACCACAAGTGGGCCAAATATAGGATGGACCAACTCATGGATTTAAGAAAAGATACTGGCACGAGATGGCTCTGCGAAAAGCCACTATGAAAAAAGAACATAAAGCCACCTCCAAGTGCAAAACATAGGTTCTGAAAAGCTGTCTTAACTCATAAGCAACCCCAACACTTCATCTCCCACAAAAAAAAAAAGAATGATAACAAAAAATTAATAAAAAAATGTAATCAAGTAAGATTAGAGTCATCTCACCCTGTGCTTCCTTCTAATAGGGTCATAGGAATCAACAACTCCTTCATAAAACCTACAGGGAAAAAAAACATATTTAAAAGCACAAACTTAGCCAGATACACTCTTGGAAAAATTTTGAATGGTATGAAGTGGTTAGAGTGGAGATTTGAACAAAGTCCAGAAATGTTGGCCAAAGATATCTAGCACATATCAGTACCAGATGTGAGCATAGAATACCAAAAAGGCATCAAAGAGATAATACAGAAATTTAGCAAAACATGCAGGCACTGAAGATTAAAGATGAGTAAAACATGATGCAATAACTTGACAATACTAAAAAAGTGAAATGAATTCTAACTATCCTACAAGGCACGACAAAAATAAACTAAGAATCTTCAAAATATCTTACATCTTGTCCAGTGGCCACCAAACTTTTATTCTGCTACCAAGCAATTGCTCGCCAAGATCGGCACTTTCAGGAGACTGATTTGGGAGAAAATATATAAATTATAAATATATCAATATGTTGATGAGTAAGTGAAAGAAGCACCAAATTTTCCCTATCTCAGAGAAGTTAAAAAGTAACATGTTTGCAATTAATCAACAGAACAAATACACAAACAGAATGACAGACGGCTTGTTATAGTGCAAGAGATTTTTACACGGACTTTAACCAAAGTTTATTTTTTGTTTTTGCAAAATAATAAAAAACAAAAAGCTCAAGTCTTGATAATAGCTGCCATTTGAACATGATCCATTTGCTGAGAACGACATAGAAGATTAATGAAGAAATTTAAGGAATTTATCTCGTTCACACAATATATTAGGATTTCTTGTTGCGAGCAGTATGAGAGCTCACTTATGATCTATCATCATTCTCAGCCCCAAACAACCTAGCAATCCTTCATGTTTAAGCTACATAAACTTGGGCCCAAAATGAACTATTATTTTTTATATTTCCAGTTCTCCACATCTGGCGATCAAAAAACAGGATAGTGTTTTGGCTCAAGTACAATAAAGATATTTAGCTTGCCAAAGTTTGGAATTGTGCCATTGTGCAGCTTCCTTACTGCATGTCTGTTGGTTATAACCATTCTATTCTCAATCCGTCGAGTTATCAAAACCAGACATTACAACCATTACAATTCATATTCAAAGTGGCAACATCTTCAAGTAATAGAAATAAAACCTTCCAAATCCTTTACACTTTCTCTGGGACAATAGGAGAATGTCACGTTTTAAACGTTAAATTATGAGAAACAAAAAGCACCAACTAATACTTCCCATTTTTTAAAGCCAGCACTACACAAGCACATCAATTTGAAAGCAACCACTATCTTATGAAAACAAATATCCCTCTGACATGAACAATTTTGTAGCAATACCAGTTCACTTAAATTATCAGAGAAACGAAACAATATATAATTTACATCTTGGAAAAGGACCAAAATAGAAACGGCTGAATGAAACACATAGCAATACTACTAACCAAGAAGTTACACGCAACACAATGAATAACAATTCATACCACTTCCTTCCTTGGTGTACGTTTCCTCTTGAGATTTGTTTTAGGGGTTTCTTCCTCATAACTCCTATCTCTATTAAATGATTTACTTTTCTGCACAGTTGATTACAGGGAGAGAAAGAGAGAAAAGCTCAACAAACTTAATGCCAGTAAAATTCTAAGAAAAGAACATGATTCACATCGATTTCATACCTTAACTTCAGATAGTTCAGCAACATGCACAGCTGAAAGACCACTTACCAAACTTCTTTTCCTAGTATCGCTTTTGACTAGCAAGCTTTCTTCCTTATTAACCCATAATCCTTCCTTAGTTGATTGATGCACTGGTTTTTCCTCAGGAAACCTGGCTTTCTTATCTGACAATGTATTTGAAGAAGTTAGAAATCTCTCTTCAGCAGTTTTAGTAGCTAAGCCAATTTTTCTTGAGCGCTTGTGTTGCTTTACTTCTGAGTTACTTCTTCCTTCAGACTGCTTTCTCAGACTGACTTCACCTTCAGTTGGAGCTGGAGCTGGAGCTTTCTCCTTATTTACAGTATTCAACACCTCGACCCTTGATAATCGTAAGAAACTAGGATCACCATCTTGATTCAAAAAGCTTGCACATTTCCTTGGCCGGCCTCTTTTAGGCTGACTTCTACAACATGGGCTTTGATTTGGTGATGGAGAAGAAGTGCCCAAGACATCACCAGTTTCTGGAGAAAATTCCGTAAGTTCTGTCACTTGTGTGGGTGAAAGAGCCACCTTCTTTGTGACTGGATCTTCTGAGCTTAAATCTGCTCCCTTGTCGCTAGGCTTTCTCCCATGGGGTAGTTTTGCAGTTTTTCTTCCTGGAGAAATCCATGAGTGATCATAGCCTTCCTCTGGGTTAATCAAAGAATTAGGTTTCCGCCCCCTTTTTCTTAGGTTAGTCCCTGGCTCCATTTCCAACTTAACTTGAGGTTCAGCGTCACCTCGTACATTGGTACTTTCACTATGCTGGATAAGCAAACAATGCTCCAGCATTTTTGAAGAATTATTATTTATGACGTTATCAGCATTTCTAGTCAATGCATTTCCATTTCTACTTGTTGACTTGGGAATACCATCCACAGCTTGGAGAACTTCTCCAGGAGAAGCAGCAAGTAGTGATAGTCCTTCAGTTACCTCCATAGGAGAAATTGAAATTACAGCAATTATTTAGTCATAACTAAATTGAAGAATCTTGTTATCCATTGTGTATAATGTAAGAAAAATTACACCCAAAAACATTCTACCATAAATCTTTCTCACCTTTTTACCAAGAAGTAAACTAAGAAGATACAAATTAAAGTACTGCATCTAAAGTAAGAGGTGTGTCAAATATCTAAGGAATACCAATACAGTTTGCAGAAAACATACATTTACAATTTCATGACCAATGTTGAGCATTAAAGCACTTTTCTCGTGGATTAACATATTAATTTTAAGGCTGATAAGTTGTTTTCATTTGGAACTTTTATTTGCTTCACAGTTAATTGATTGATTTGATTTTCTAGAGGTCATCTAATATGTGATATCATTTCATGCTGTTAACCTTTCTTAGTTTCTTGGAACCTTGGTGATTGTACATGTACATGTTGCAAGGGAACTGATGAACTTGCAATTGAGAATTTGTCAAGCTTAAAACAGTTGTATACTACTTATCTGATTTCTATCAGAGAGTAACCCTGCATACCAATAATCAGGGAATCCAATTCATCTTAGGAAAACCTACTCTGGAAAGAAAAGGAAAAAGTTAGAATTTATGTTCAGGGAGCAAGGAAATCCCAGAATTGGTTTCAACACAAATGTAATTCTCAATTCTGAGACAACTAACTCAAAATTAGTACAACATTATATTTCATACAGTCACAGAGAGGAACATGAAATATACCAAATGATCCCCTGAACCATTGTCATGATCACGATCAAGGGTAAGAGACTCATTCTGGCATATAAAAACAACCACTGAAGCATACTCATCTAAGGCTACACCATTGGACAGCACTGCTTCCTTCAGATAGGGTCTAAGTTTAGCAACACAATTAGTGAGAACCTTTTCCCCCAGCTTCCATGCAACAGGAGAAACACTCTGGAACCAAAATATAAGTTGAATTGACAAAAAACCAATAAAAGCGAGAAAGAGAGAGAGAGAGAGAGATAAAGGAGGGAGAGAGCATAGCAAAGATCATATACCTGATTTTCCTTCCTTACACTGGCCAAAAGAGGAGTTAGAAGACCCACTGATACATCTTCACTTTCATCTATGATCAGGGTCATAATTGTTTCCATGGCCAAAAACACAACATGCGGATGGTTGGACCTTGGATGAACAATAAGAATCTATCATTTGTTGATCACATACAGAAGATAAAATAGAGGCATTTAAGCAAAAAAAAAAAAACAGAAACATTCATCAAGTTCTACTGCAGCACCAAAATGAAAACTGAGATGACTGCAGTTATAAACACAACATGCTAGCCAGGGTTACAATAACATTCTCACTAAAGTCTCAATAAATTACTTCCATAGTAATCCATCTCTTAGACATTGTACTATAGAACTACTAGTACGGCGCTTTGAATTTTCAGCAAGGCATATCACCATTTGAGACAGAGATGAGGCAATACCATTAAACAAAAATTATACCACAAATCTAAACCCATTCTTGTAGCAAAGCAATTTATTGTGTAAGCGTTTTGATCCGTTCATGCTATGATCTATAAAGATTCAAGTGAACCACTCTGGAATCGAGGGCCCCTCGGCATCTGTTCTTTTTTGTTTATCACAATAACACAGGTCTCAATCCACCTATGACAAACATTACAGAACAAAGACAACTATTCAACATAGCACAAAGTTTCAACACTATTGAACCACCGGTACCAGTTCACATGGGGAAAAGCATCTGTTCCCTTTTGAGTTATCACAGTAACACAGGTCCCAATCCACCTATGTAAATCAAACATACTTTACAAAGACTATTCAACAAAGCACAAAGCTTCAACATTTAGGAACCACCAGCACCAAAAAATCATGTATAGCCATACGCTTGAAATTCTTAAGGGGACATTGAGAAGGCGATCGCTACTTGCCCTAATGTATCCCTGGCCTCTGCTTCTGCTTTTAAGTCCACTAATACTTGCTTTTGAACAAAACCCAGAGAACTCAAAACTACTTTCCAGTTTATCTTAAAAATAAAATTGGCGAACCTTATCAACCACCTCGATTTCTTTTTTTGGGTTCTCTTTTTCCTGTAATGGGAACCAAAATCCCCTTTTCAATATGCAAACCCTGGATGCATAACCCCATGCACAACAAATGCACATCAAAAAAGTATGCAAATCTATTTCATTTCCTCTGAAGTATGACCAGGATGATATGCAAATCTCTCATTCTATACCAAGGATGAACCAGGATGATAATGCCAACTTCTGAACAAGCCAGGATCATTGCTCTGCACAAAAAAATATTGGCTTTAGTCTTAGTTCTCATTGTGAAATTTTACCCTCTTGATCTTGGAGCATCTTCACCTCAAAAACCCTTACGATTTTACAGCTTTCTGATTATTATAGTAATTAAACCTCCATAACCCAGTTTTGACTTAAAATTATATCTCAAAGGAAACTGTTCCAAAAATCTCAGCAACAGCATATTGTGAAGCACTAGAATTGTCATTGCATATCTCTAAAGAACCTCCAATTTCATCTAAAATAACTAGTGAATATGTATTCAGATACTAGTTTTGTTAGATCTTAGTAAGCATAAAACAAATAATTTTTAGACTAGGAAATCAAGGATGGAACGAGAAACTAAGATTTATAGCCCCAGCCAGTCGGCAAATGAAATTACGTTGGTGTTGGATATTAAAAACTTAGGCCACTTCTGATTGACAAAGTGACATGTATATTAGGAGATGATGTAATGAACTGTACATGCTATCAGCAAGCTTCTTACCTAATGATCGTCAGGAAGTGTTGGAACATCTTTATAATTAGTTCATCCAACTCCAGGTCTAACATCAGCAGGCATGACCTGACCTTTGCAACAGTATCAAGAATTGAAACTGCCTTTGTATAAGAATGACTAGACACATGGGACAATTTTTCAAAGGCTGCTACAGTCAACTGAAAAATTTCCTGCTCAGTGATGGAAACACAGACCATGAAGGAGTCCCAAAAAACTATATTTTAACACACGTAGTCAAATATTTCTTTGCTATTGAAACTATCAGAAATTATTTTGGCTGTAAAATATAGAATTTATGTAAAACCTTAAATTTAGCTGCCAATCATACCTTCATATGATCATCATTATAAGGAGCATCTGGTGCTGTTATCCTTGTAATCTCATTAATACAAGATGCAACTGAGACCTTCACATCTACATTGGAGTTCCTTAAAAGGGCATTAGAAATCAAGGCCTTCATAGGGGATAGAAGTGCATCTTGCATTGACCTTGATGGTGCTTGCTCCACATTAATGAGAAGACACTCGAGTTTCTAGAAGACCAAATAAAACAAGTCCATTGCCCAATCCATTTACTTAATAAGAGAAACGAAGATAATGGAATAGAATTATAATTTGAAGTTGGTGGAAAATACTTGCAACACAACAGAAGACACTCAGAAGCCATAAACAAAGTCCACAAGTACAGTATTTACTGATTAGAAGATAGCACTATCATCGAAGTCCAGAATGTTTTATAATATGAACCCATGAAGTGAAAAAAGAAGACAGCTTTGCATGAATCATCTATGCTTTGCAATAGAGGTTCTAGGATCCTATCATCCATTAAGCAAAGCTAAAGTCATCAGAAACTAATCATTCTTTTTTGAAGTTTAAACCAAATAGAATGGAAGAAAAGGATCCAAATGGCTACCCCAACTAGGTTGGGGTTAAAGCTTAGTCAAATTGAGTAGTCTATCATTGCTACGTGTCAGAACAATATCCCAACCACACTAAATGAAATTTTCGTAGGCATAAGCTTTAGCTTTTTACAATGTTATTCCCAATCCAGTAACACTATCACACACCATAAATAACAATCTATGAGCAGGGTTTAAGACATGTAAATGAAATCAAGTTTGTTGTCTCCATACTCATCCCAAAATTCTGTCAACAATGTACCTTGTTATGGGGCACAGCACAGTAATAAATCTTACACTGATATTGACATGAACAGACAAGAAAAGAAACTGAAATAAGCACACCAATTGTAATAAACAAGAGTCATTTATCAGAAGTTACAGAAGCAATGAGAGAACAGATCCCACACGGCAACAGAACTTGTTGCTCTTCAAAAACCATTATCCTAATTCCATAATTGATTAAAATGCAATAGGCAATCTGGCCAAACAGGATATAATAAGAAGATAACATCTAAATCATTGGTAAGCTAGCAACAAAAGCAATTATATGCAATTTTACAATTGATTAAACAATCAAACCCACAGCATTAATCAAACAACCAATCATTTTCACGTTTTCATGATCAAGAAAGTAAATTGAAGAGGAGAACCCCTCCCCCTGCGTGCTTCTTAGCACATAATTCACCAGCTATCAAACCCAGGCACCCAACACTAATCGAGTCCAAATGCAGTCTCCAATTTAAAAATAAAATATAACTAAAAAAATTAAACATATACACAAGTAGACACCAAGAAAAATGATATGCGACCGTGAAGCAATTGGGAAAAATAAGATTCCATATAACAACAACAATATTGCTCCAAACAGAAACCAATATAAACCATATCAAGCCATTCTCCCCAATTCAACATTCCATTCTAGAACATACAGCCACCAAAATCCCAAAACATATAAAAATACATAAATCCTTACACATGCATCAATCAACTAAACCTTAACAGTTAATCAACAAAAAATCCAATTCCACCATTTAAAAAACCGAAAACACATACATGCACGAATAAATAAGAAGAGAGAGAGTGCGTGTGTAAATGCATTACATCAAGAATATGAAGAAGCTCATCAATGGATGATGGAGGGTTTAGAAGCCTATTTCCAACCTCCTTAAGCTGCTCCTCAAGCTCAATCTCATTACGACCCATTTTCATCACTCTCACATAAAAACCCAATAACCTAAAAACTATCACTTTCACTTTGTATTTCACGAAAGCCACATCACAACCAGTCCCATTTATAGCCCTAAAAAGCAAACAAACCCTGTTTAGTACAACTGACCACCATAGACCAAGCTTAGGTGTCTATAAAATAGCAAAGTGTATAACATGCAAGCCTAAATTAACGATGAGGCAATTTAGGATCGGTTAGTTTAATTGTTTGTAACCACAAAGGAGGAGGCTTTCGAATCGGATGTTGAGTTGGACATTTTGGGGTCTCTCTCTTTTTTATGGTCCTTTGCCCTGTATTCGTATTTGGACGTGGGTTTTCCCTTGCTTTGGCGCTTCATTTCTAAATGCCATATGGTCATCACTCCTGTGAAAGGACATTATTGCCCTTGCATATTCCAAACTTTCGTATAGAATATCAGCACAGTACAACGTTTATTATGTCATCTTTCAGTTTTTTATTTTTATGGACAGCTTAATGGCATCTACCTGCCCGCAACATGTTGGTTCAGTGGACTCTCAAAATTTTGACCCCTTATTTATAACAGTAATTTTTTCTTTTTTTTTTTTTGTATATATACTATAAAATAAAAGATGTCTGTATCTTAGGACAGTTTTTATTTGTCCAAAAAAGGGGTGATTCTCACTTAAAATGCTGCTTCCTCATCTTGGAAATGAGGAAGGTCTCTTAATTGATTACTGTGACATAAGGAAGTTCAGTGATCAATATAATACATACACAAACAAAAATCTTAACAGCAGTAGCAGATTTGTTAGTTGACATGGACAAAGTTGAAACAGTGTCAACAAAAACAGAGATATTTATTTAACTATCTGAATGCAACCAATATTTCCCTTCTGAGGTATGTCTCTATACAGGTTTATCTAAGAAATTGGCATAAAAAGTGGTGACAAATAAAATACAGTGGCAGCATGATATCCTAACCCGTGTAAGATTACCATAATATTAAGAAATCAAAGATTTTAGGCATTCATTTACAAAGCATTCCTGAATTCTGGTGACTAGATATCAGCTCAGGCCATGCTATAGATAATTTCACCCAAATAATCCTGGCAGAAGAGATGTTGATGATCTCGAATATCGTTCAAGTTGTGAGAAAACTTTTGCAGCCTTCCTCCCAATACGACTATCCTCATGAAAATTCCTCCCAGTAAGACTAACAAGAAGCAACCTAGTTTCTGATTTATAGTGTTCCACCATTTCCCTTGACAAAAAGACCTTCCCCAAGAGTCCTAAAGCTTCTTCTTTTAAAGAATCTGTTCCCCAAGTTAAAATCTCTAGCACAGGCCTTATTGCATTAGCCTCATGTAACACATTGGCTCCCCTGTTAGGATATCCTTCTTGAATCAATGTGGAGAGTGTCTGGATTGCTTCATGAGCAGTTGCATGAACCTCTCCCTTCAAGAGTTCTACCAAGAAAGGCAACGCATTTGCCTCCATGAGACAAAACGTGGTTTTCACACTGCAGATGCCTCCATGTGCTGGGCATAAATGAGGATGTGTTGAACGAAAGGACCAGCAGCCAGTTGGTTTGGACACAATAACAAGCTTAGGACTGTTCATGGAAAGATCACCAATAAGTGCTGCCGCCCTTGCCTTTGCCGTTACAGAACCAGTTTGCAGTAAGCTTACAAGCAAAGGATAAGCTCCCTGTTCAACTACAGTCTGTTGTGACTCAAGATTAGTGGGATCAGTGAACCTGAAGAGCACACTTAAAGCATTTTCTTTTGCTTCCATAGTCCCTGTTCTTATAATATTTATGAGTGCATTGAGCCCATCCAATTCAATTAGCTTCGTAGTCAGTTCCACCACAGATTTCGGAAGATTGGCTAATAAACCAGCAGCAGCCTTCTGTACATCACTATTATCATCATTCTCAAGAAATCCCACCACAGCCTCAAGCCTTTTTGGCTTAAGCAGGTATTCCACTACTCCCTGTGCTTCATGATGGGAGAAGAGGAAGAGAAGACTAATGGCAATTTTGCGAATTTCTGAGTCCGTGTCATCAAGAAGAGGAAGTAGTAAAGATACACCATTTGCAGTAAGAACAGCAGTCTTAACCAACCCAGTATCCAATTTGCATATGCCCAGAAGTGCACGTAAAGCAGGCCTCCGAAAATAGCTAGGAACCTGTTGCAAAGCTAACAAATTGGTAATAATTGGTTCTAACTCAAGTTGGCTTCCATTTTCATCAACAAGGAATTTAAGTCCATCATCAGAAGAAGAAAATTTCTCAAGGATTTCAGCACATTTAACAATAATAATTGTTCGTATATGGGGACAGAACATTAGTGTTAAAACAAGAGGGAGCCCACCAGCAGCAGCAATGAGCTCTTTATTGGCCTTGCAATCAGATAGTTTAGCCAACGCAGACAAGGACAACTCTTTTGATTCTATATTGCCAGATCCTGCCATTTCAAGCAAAGGAGGTATTATACCTTCCTCACCGAGTAGCTTCAGATCTGAATCCATCAATTCCATATTAACTATAGCTCTAACCATTGATATCCTTGAAGTCTCTGGCCCTGAAAAGGTCCAAAAATATCAAATATGAATAACTTCTTGCTTTAGGGGTAATAGATTTTTAAGCATATACACAAAATGAAGAATAGCTGAGAGCATAATGTCTTGTATCTTCAAGTTTATACAACTTTGTGCTTCATCTCCAAAGTTGAAGCCCTGACTTCACAGAACAAGCAAAAAAAGTCCAATAGTTTTTGTAGTTATTTTGAAGTATACTTTTTCAATTGTGATTCTCCCTCACTCTCCTATTTTTCTCTAGTTCTCTCTATAATATCCTAATCACATTGAACAATTATGGAAGTGTGGGTTTTTGGAGATTTAAGTCTTTGAACCACATGGTCAAACCTGCTCCATCCCAGCACTTGGACATTGTTCACAATCCCATAAAAATACACCTTTCATAACATAATCTGTCAGCTTCTTGAAACATTCTTAATTTTCTAGCCCTAGCCCATCAAATAGCACAAGTAGACATATCATACAATTCTGTTTAGCGAGAACCTATATCTTATACCAGCTGATTTAGCAAGAAGCTATGTCTTTCTAAAAGCAGTAAATGACATAAAATGCACTTAATTTTGGCATCAAACAGAGGATGACATCTCAGAAAGTTTAGAGGAAAGAGCTTTCTAACCTTGTATTATTCGATCAACGAGTGGCTTATACCAGCCTGATTTTGCAGCTCGGGAAAGATTCTCTTCATCGACTTCAAAAAGCTTATTTAAGATCTTTTCTGCATACGCTGCTGATTCCTCAACTGGACCATTCAAAAGTGTGACAAGGAAAAGAATTGCAGAGCCTTGTTGAGAAAGTTTCCTGCAAACAGACACGTTCCAGCCAGACCTATCTTGCAACAACTCAAATAGCAATTCTACTGCAGCCTTGGAGATGCTCGAGTCACGCACTAAGCAAGGAATGATGTGATCCCACCCCTCATAGTTGACTAATTTTTCCTGGACATTGGTTTAATATAACAAAGGTATATTAATAGAATTGAAAATTGCATGTCATATACCATTACCTAAAAACCTCAAATTGTTAATGATTATAGTGGGGCACAAGAATTAGTACTTGTAGAAGGAAAACAATGCAAACATCTTATCCAAAACAAATACAAAGCTCCAGTTTATCAATCTATAGTTTCTGCACAAAAGTTTTCACATCCTAGCAGCGAACTAATCATAGTAGCTCTACAATTGATCAAAGTAAAATATTATTCTATCAAATGAACGATGTCTGGGAACTAATGTCTGGCAAAAAATTCAACTACACCTCAGTTTAGTATTATCATAAATGCTTACCTTATTTCTTGCATGCCCTTCAACAATATGCTTTAACGTAAGTAAAATTTTCCTCTTTATATCTTTGTTGTGAGAAGTCCCAAGAATAGATATAACTATATCCGTGAGACTTCCTATAGAGACCCAGTCCTTGTTTATAGAATTCTCTCTCATGAGATCCTGCATTTGGCTCAGGGCCTCTTCCACATCAGAGTCCACATTTGATAACAACTTTGCCTTACAAGCTCTGATTCTAAGACAATAATTCAATTCTCTCCATTCCTCTATTGATTGTCTCAGAGGAAGGTTAGACCTCAAAGTTGTGTCCTCAAGAATCTCACCAGTTTCTGGGTCAGTTCTCTCTCCACGGTCAAACCAAGATTCGATAGCAGCTCTCTCACATGTAGTACCAGTACAAAGGCTAACAGGATCATCCATCACATTCCCATTTACACGACAAAGGAAAGGATTAAGAGGAGCTATATATTCCTGCCTCTCATCATATCGCTCTATAACCTGAACCCTCTGAAAATACTGCTTCTTGACCTCTTCATAATCTCTGGCAGCATCAGCTCGAGAAAGCAGCTCAATAACCTGCTCCAAGAAGAGAACTTCAGCCCTTTCTTTCCGGTTGGCAGCTTCTTCTTTTTCCCTTCTAAAGCTTGCTAGCTCTTTGCTTATCTCTGAAGGTTCAACAGGTACCCCAACTGCCCGGGCTATTTCTTCAAGCATGTCATTTGCAAAACCCTGATCAAGTTTCTGATCACGAAGACCCTGGTTTAACTTGTCAACAATTTGAAGTCGAGAATGTGAAGCTTCAAATTCCACCCTTTGCATTTCATTCTGTAGCCTATTCACCTGGTCAGATATCCCTGCAAGGACTTCAGTATTTGCAAGAGACAATGCAGCCAAAGACCTTCCAATATCCCTTGTTACTTCCTGTACTTCATTGACAATGTGTCTGCACTTTACCAGCAAGTAGAAACGAGCTCGATTTTTATATTTCTCAACCAAGTTATTTGCCTTCTTGACATCTGCTTCAAGTTTTTCAAGTGCTAGCCTAGCAGCTTGAGAATCATTCAATTTTTGAAGCTGCAATTCCTTTAACACAGGTTCAATGTCAAACAGATGCTTTGACAGAACCTTGAAACTTTCCTTCTCAATTAGAACATCTTTTGCAGCCTGAGCTGTTTTCAGGACCTGGTTTGTTAGCACAGCCAAAATGGTTCCTATAGGTATGAGTTCCAATGCCATTTATGCCAAGTCCGCTGATGAAACCATGGCAAAAATGCATGATGTCAATTTCATATTGATTTAATGCATAATTTGCTACCTTAAAAATTTCTCTGCTAGACTCCTTTGCCTTATGGTCAATAATATATGGACATGCATGCGTACAGTATACCCATTTAAGAAAAAGTTAAAAAACAACAATAATAATGAAGTCGAATCTAAAAGCTGTAAACTCAATGCAAGCGTAGATTCCCCCTACACCCAAATCAGCAATTTTAACAAGCCGAGAGGAGGAAACAATAGAAGCAACAACTAAGACTGAAAAATTGTAAATATACCAAATCCAACTAAATAAATTGTAGAAATGAGATCTACAAAATAGTTTCTTTCTCTTTCAATTCAATTACAAGCGCATTAGTAATCTACAAAAGCATTCTCTCCTGTTTGTACTAAAAACTACTAATGAATCATATTGAAGACTGCAATAAAGTAATAATAATAACACTGTTGAAATTCTTAAGATTATAAAAGATTAGTACGATGCATTCCACCACTTCTGCACAATCTTAGTTCTACCACTTGAGGCGACACCATTTTGTTAGCACAACGGTAGCAGTACCCATAAAAACTCATGACGAGTATATGGATTAAGAATAAAATAACAACATATCAAGTTGAATAACTGAGGCAAGGCAGCATTTTCCTAACTCACATACATACAAAACCTTTCATAGGCTATTATTTACCTACTATAAACAAAGTTATGGAATCCAATCTGTGATGACATAGAAGTTGTTCCCCCCCCCCCCCAAAGAGAAAAAATTTGGTAGCTCCACGAACCACACTTCAAGTTTTCAACCTACAGTACTAAGTTGAACTGTACAAACCGAACAAATCTATCAAAACAAGACATAAGAAAAAACAACCTCCAAAAACATATAGTTTCTTTTAGCACATGCGGCCATAGTCAAGCTGGTAAAACGCAACTACTCATGTTTGAATTCCCCTCCCCAGTTTAAAAAAAAAAAAAAAAAAAAAGGTATATTTTCTTCAGCTATTAAATCAAACAGAGATAAATCCATATCAGAAAAAAGAAGCACAAGTTCAAATGCTACAAAGTGTCAAAAATAAAAATCCTAGAGTGAATCATTGATGTCCCCATTAATGGGGAAAGAAAAAAGAAGACAGCTTAGTTTCCCAGTTTCCAAACAACCCAAAGAAGAAAAATTTAGAATTGAAAGACAGAAAACGAAAGAAAAGAATCAAGGTAAAAGAAAAGGCAGAAACCTTATCTCTCTCGTCCGGCAGAAAGTGAGAGACAGGAAAAGAAGATGAAGAAAAATGGATTTCGTCCTCGTCTGCTGCTGTTCACTATCGTCTCATTGGAGCTTGACCCGTGTCTGTCAAGTCAAAGGCATTAGGGGGAAATTTCTGCCCCATTTTAACCCCGCGTCGCGGGAAAAGGAAATATTGTTTCCACGAAATTTCTATATGGAAAGGAGAAGGACGAGGGCAATTATTGCCATTTAAAGATGACTAAAAGTTTGCCTTTATGGTCAAGTTATAGAATGAAAACACCACTTCAACTTCATACGTTCTAATGATTTGAAATTACAACTCCATATTTGATAACGTGATTACCCACCGTACCGGTGCATGGAAGAAATCGGATATCGATGCCCTTACTCTCGATTTTTCTATCAAATTTGCAGGTGATAGATAAAAATTAATAATTATTGATAACAACGATGCTAGACTTTTTATTTGTATAATTGTTTTACACTTAGCTGTTATGTAATTTATCTCCGAATAATATTTTTTTTTTTACGTTTAAAATATATTATAAAATATTAATTTTCTATTTATAAAATTATAATAACATTTAAATTATGAGAACTTTATATTTATACTATTTATTGTTTAATATAAAAATACATTAAAAATAAAAATTTTATGAGTTCATTAATTCTCAACTTTATCACCATCAATCAACAACTAGTAGTGAATATTGATAATTAATAATAACTAATGATAATAAATATATGTATTTATATAATTTATTTTTTAAATTAATTTATCAAAATTCAAAAATAACTTTTTTTTTAAAAATGACTGAATTTTTCATCAATCATAAAAATATTTTCAATTAACTAATTTTTCTAAGTGCCAAACATCAGAAAATACAAAAAAAAAAAAAATCACAAAACGAACGAAGCCTTAATTAAGGCAAGTCAATTTAATTTACACATATTTATATACAAATTAAAATTTGATAACTCTTTAATAAATTCTTATTAGATTGATTACTTCTTTAGTTAAGGTCAAATCTTGTTCAATTAGGAAAACAATTGTTAAATAATCGCAGCTTGGTTACATATTGCTTGTGGTTGTGGATGGGTTGTGTTATTATTATCAAAGATCAAATTTTATGAGAATGAAAATGAAAATTTTAATAAAATTCCTAGTGTACGCTAAACTTAAAAATTGTAATATAATTCTGTTTAGCAAATCAATGTTGGAGAGCGGCGAGGATTCAAACAGTTGCGATTGATATGGATGATTTCGCAGAAGGGCTTGAGCGTGTGTTGGATTTGGGGGATCAGTCCTTTAAGGAGAGGATCTGTACAATGCTTTGAACTGTTTGGAATTAGAGTGATCTTCGGTTTATGTTTCACCCAAAAGAGGCATGGTTACTTGTGTGCATTTTTTTTTTGCTACAGTTTCAAAAAGCTAAGGAGGAACATAGTGGTATTCCAACAGGGAGAGCGCTCCAGTCGAGGAGGCATGTTGCTGGGCAGTGCAGTTTTTGTCTGGCCGAAATATTCTTACTTAGATCAAGTTACAGAACCTTGTTAATGTTATTATCAAGCAAATGAAGTTGCTCATGCACTTGCAAAGGCTTCCTATTCTTTTGCTTGTCAGTCTATTAAAAAAAAAATTTGTAATGTACTTTTTCCGTTTCAAAATATGTCATTTAAAGTCAAAATTTTTGTTTTAAAATAAATAACTTTTCTCATATAAATTTTTTTCTTCACAATGATAATAAATTTTAAAGACAATTATTTTAAGGATAATATAATAATTTTCTTATGTATTAAATATATTTTTTTAATTATTATAATTCTTAGTGTATAACATTTTTCTTATGTATTAAATACATTTCTTAATTACGGTAATTATTCGTAGGGTAGACTAATCTAAGATGCCTATCTATGTTCTCTTAAAAAATGCCTATTTATGCTACTTTTATTTATTTAAAAAATTACTTTTAAGTATCAATTATTTTCCAAATAATTTTCATAAGACATTCTTCACACTTTGTTAGAAAAATGAAGTTGAAAGACTTAGCAACCCAAAACAGCCAACATTCAAGGGTTTCACGTTTATTCAATTATTTGGTTATCAGCCGGCCATTAAAAGCGACTGTCTTGAATTGATTTTATTTGCCATGACATTTACGCAATGCAAGATTTCCAACATTGGCTATTGAACTGAACCCTGACCAATAAAAACTTGATAAGCTGACCACCTGGCCAGACCATGAACATTACAAAAAGTACATGCAAACTTAATTCACCATTCAAATTTCAACTCAATTAGTCGGCATTGTAAATAATACGTCTGTTTAAAAGAAGCTGACCAGGTACAGATTTAATTCTCTATTTAAACAAAATTCTTCCTATAATTTTAATCTTTGGCAAATATAGTCCTAATCTTACTCTTTGGCAAATACAATCATGCAATTTATTTATTAATAAAATTATATTTTGTGATATAATGTTTTACAAAGTGACCAGATTCATAATTCTGTTACTTCTAATCTGACCTAATACTAAAATTTATATATTGTTTCAATTAATTATATATAAATATATAATTTTCACTTTAAATATAAAATTTATTTTTTTATTTTTTATATATATTTGAACAAACTATTACCCTAAATATATATATATATATATATATATATATATATATATATATATATATACAAAAAATAAACCAAAAACAGAACAAATTTTGCATCTAGAGAGAAAATTTTGTATCTAAATTTTAGACGCATAATTAGTTAAAATAATCTATAAAATCTGATACCATGTTAAATAAATGTAATGAAATTATAAATCTGATATCATTTTGAAAATAATATTATACCAAAGTAAAATTTTACTACTAAACAAATCACATGATCACATTTGCCCAAAAACAAAATTACATAGTAGAATTTTGTATATTTCCCAACAACTTACTAAGGATCTAGGCAGCGCTAATGGAGGTTCCAAGTCAAGATATAATGCTTACCATCCGTAAGATCATAACAACACTTTCATTCGGTCATCTAAACAACCAACCATGGAATTAATTTCAAAAACCACAAAATGGTGCTAATTTGGCAAGTCACAAGTCATGAATTAAGAAAGATGTTCGACCACATTAATAAAAATAACTTAATTTCAAGTAATTGCAGCTAGCAAAACACTCAAAAACCCCAAAGGGTGAAGGTATCATAGAAACATAGAAAGATGGTCTCTATATATAAAATTCAATTCAAATCTCGGTAGATTACTTGAGCTATTTAGTTCGACTTGATGTGTTGCTGAACGACATTAAGACCTTCACTTTCCTCCCCGAAATCCTGCAAAACAAGCAAAGATTAAGTGATTTTTTATGGAAAACGAAAATTGAGAGATTCATACAATCAAAATGCTGGTGGTTACAAAACTAAAATATCTGAAAGAGACGGACCTTGACTACAACACAAGAGCATCCAATCACCTTCCTTGCCTTGCCCTCAGAATCAATCTTACACAACTGCAGTAAGGACCAAATAAATATCATAAGAAGACATTTAAATAGGGTTTACAAGTTTACATCATAACTTAATTTCAAGTCTATGGAGAGAATATATATATATATATATATATATATATATATCAGTAGTGCAACAAGAAGGAAAAATTAAGATTCAAAAAAGTAGATGATCAAAATAATAGAAACCTAGAAGTTGTTATTACTCAATCTACCAAACAAGCCATCTAGGAAGATACAAGGTATGACAACTAGAGCCATTACCCAACAAAGTACACAATTAGATATAATTAGAAACACTAGGAAAAGATAGTGGCTTGTGTAGTAGAAATCAAGACATCCAATTAACCTATCAGAGCAGCACATTTCAAAGCAAAAAGCAAATACAAATAATCTTTGCACCTGGATATTTTACTATGAATATTTGTTGTATCACACAAACACTTGCAAGTCTTTCAACAAATTAACATCTTTTCGATTTATAAGGCCATGCGACCAACAAGAAGTAAGACATCAATCTTTATTTCAAGGGCTGATCCATACAAATAAACAAATACAAATGTATCTGCAATGGACTCAAATCTCATGTTGATTTCCATGAATCTAACACTAACCCATTTAATACTAACACACACAATCGAAAACACCAATATAGATTTCAATCAAGCAATACACAATCTAAACAGTCCAAATTCAACGAATTTCCTTCATTTCCTACCATCCTTCCACAGATCCACAACGAAAACAAAGAACAGAAAAAAAAATTCTTTATTTCAACCAATCAATAAAGACAAAATCTTTTTCACAACGACAACAATAATAATAACAATGAATACTTACGCCAGCCCACTCGCCAAGAGTCTTAGCACTAGGCACGGTCAACAGGCCAACGCCATGGTCAGCGCAGAGGCCTTTAACGAGCTTCACATAGTCAGTCTGGTTACAGTCTTCGGCCAAAACGCATAGCTGAGCAGCATGCTTCTCTACCACTTTCGCACCTTCATGTAGCCCTCTAATCAGTCCCCCATGCGCCAGCGATTTCCTCAGCACTAGCTGCAATGCAGTCATCAAGTCCATCGGCTCCCCCAGCGGCTGAGCTACGGCGGTCTCCACGGGGGCGGCGGCAGCCTCATCACTGTGCAAGAAAAGTATTAGATTGTGGATGGATAATAAAGAGTTTAAATTAATTGATTAAGTAGTAATCCTACCCTGACATTTTATTGGTTTTGTTATTTGGTGTACAGGATCAGGATGAGGATGAAGAAGAAGAAGAAGAAGAAGAAGAAGTAGGACTAGTTGGGTTCCAGTTACTCGTGGGAATTAGGGTTTTTCTGTTTGCTGGCTTATAGTGATAGAGAGACTCCGGATGGGCCTAGCGCATAGGTGGCCCAAACCATAGTAATAGAGAGAGACTTTAGATGGGCCTGACTCATACGTGTCATTGCACTAAAAGGAGTAAGGGGTCATTATATTATAAACCCTATGTTAACATCGCAGTCCATGCCACGTGAGAAAATAAAATAAAAAAGGGACACGCATTTTTACACATTTCAAGCAGCTCTCCATGTCGTACAAGATAACTTTTTATCTTTTCTTTTTTTTTTTTTCTTTTTTAAATAAAATTTTTATGTATTTTTATACATTATAATTTATATATTATATATAATTATATTAATTGAAGATATAATTATATTAATATATAATTCTTTTTATATTATTTAATTGTATTATATTATTATAATGCTATAATTTATGTTATTATCTATAATTTTATAGAAATATTATATTAATTAACTTATATTAATATATTAAATACTATATTAATTTAATTTTATTTTAATATAATATTAAATATTATATTATATTAATTTATGTTTACTATTATTAAATGGATCTTATATTTTTTTTGTAGTTCATTTATTACATGGGGTAGGTTGATTAGTTTAAATATATATGTTCATTTATTGTAGCATGTAGATTCATTTTTTATAAATTTTAAGTTCATGTTTTGTAAATTGTACGTTTATTTAATATAAATTGTAGATTCATTATCAGTAAACTATAAGTTCAATTTTTATAAACTGTATATTTATTTTTTATAAATTGTAAATTCATTTTTTATAAACTATAAGTTCATTTAGTATAAACTGTAAATTCATAATTATTAAACTACAGATCCATTTTTTGTAAACTATAGATTCATTTTTATAATTAAATATTTTGATATTTTAAATTCTTTGTGTAATATTAAAATTAATAAACCTACAATTTATACCAATGTTTTTGTGAAAAAATAAGTCTATTTTTCTAAACATATGAAGAAATAATAATAATAATAATATAATTAAAAATAAAAAAGATATATAAAAAGTATAAAAATGTATATTTAAAATAAAAAAAAGAAAATTTATTAAAAAAATAAAGCAGTAATATCTAAAGTTAAAAAAAAAAAGAAAATTTGTTAAAACAAAACAAAACAGTAATTACAAAAGAAATAAACCTTTTTTATTTATTATTACACATATTTTAGATCACTAAATCACAAAGTATTATGGAAATGACTCCATTATATAATTTGTTGAGAGCAAGTTTGCCAATATTTTGTAGCTTTCTCTTGGATTGGAGCTGCCTTGGCTTTTCTGCACCAAATCTTACTCGCAATGCCCAATAGGCAAATATATTTTTTATTTTTTATTTTTAATTTTAAGCCGATTAATGTAGAAATATTTAAAATATCAACGTCAAACCATTATTTCATTGATTTTCAAATTTTTACATTCAAACTCTTTAATCTCTCTTTCGAACTTACTTTAGACAGTAATGAATCAAAATATTTAATCTCCGCTAACATTATCGATAATTTGCCACGAAATTAAAATTTTATTTTTCATCCTTTTATTCCTCCTGACCTATTCCTATGCATTGTGTAAAGTGTGAGCAGAAATATTATTCCCACCAAAAAAGATTTTTTTTTTTTTTTTTAAAAAAGAGAGAAACAGATCTCAACTCCGATTGATTTTTGAAGCCATATACAACCCAAAGCATGTAGAAATATGTAACTGGCTTATTACTTTGATGGTAAAGATGATGTTATTTAACAACATAAAAGCCAGTACAATGATCCATTAACAAACTGAAAATATATATATATATTCTAGAAAGAAAATATAAGTTAGTACAATGATATATTAAACAACTAAAAATTTATGTATCAACTATTCTCAAGAGCCAGTGAGGCTTTAGTCTGTGGCTCTAAGAATAAAAGGTCTTAGATTAAACTACTAACTCTGCAATGATTGAATCTTATTTGATATTTGTACTAGAATGCAAATGTACTTCGGCTTTGGCATAGTTGATGGGGGGTAGCATGAACAGAGTTTTGCTATAACTGATTGCCCATTTACTAGGAGAAAAGGCTAATGCACTCACTTTGCACAAGACAATATATGGCAGCTGAGCTTCAGAAATGAGGCTAAAATCATAACCAAGACTAGAATACGCCGATGGAAGCATAAACTACAAGACATATGTTATCATATTACTAAGAGAACAATGGTCATCTTATAAAAATCCATAAGTTAATATTTACAGAATTTGACACAAGCGAATCAGATCAATGAGCAACTACACCCACAAATAAATAACCTAGAAAGTCACAATATAAGTAATTTATTGCCAAGTAAATATTTTGTTTTGAGCATCTCTGCACAGTTTCTAGCTGCTTGTATCTCCTCTCCTTCCATGGACTCCCATGGACTTCCCACAAAAAAAGGATCACGGGGATCAATAACGATCTTCTCAAGCAAGATAGCATTCTCAATCACGTACACTGCTAGCTCAAGATCAATATTCCCACGAAAGCCAACCAATTCCACTACCTTAAGGGACTGGTGAGGACACCTAGGCACCCTCTGTGCATTACTTCGTACAAAGGAATAGCCAAATAAAAACCAACTTAACTGCAAAAAGGAAAAGCCATCATATTTGGTTTGTTATCATGGGGAGAAAATGATAAAGTGGTGTGACACTGAATTAATGAGCCTCTTTCATTTTCTTTATAAAATTAAGTAATTTGAAGTAGTATATAGAAGTGCTATTAAAGTGTCTAAATGTTCTGTCATCAAAGCTAATTGCGACAAAAACAAGGAGACTTCAGTCATTGGTATCCCATATCTGGAACTGAATTCAATGATTCAAGTATGGATCCTTTTGAGGGCACATTATGAAATGTTCATGTCTGAGAATTCTTTCCTATTTCACAATCCACCTCCTTTTGCAATATACTGCTCCTTGTGCTCATAACTTCAATTAAGTTGACAGTAGAAGGATTGAGCAGTTCACAGGATGTGACGGATATTGCAGATAAACATCATCATGAATAATCTAATTATGCTGTTTATGTAACATGATGGAAATCAACAAGTAATCATGTGATAACATCCAAAATTATGTCTGCAATCCATATGTTAGGTTTGAAGATAAAAATGATAGTCCATATGAATTATGAAGCTCGATTATTCACCTGCAATGCAAACCTACACAAAGATGGAGAGGCCTTGATCAGGGAAATGAAAGCACGAAGACCTTTGGCATCATGTATCTCAACCATCAACTCCAATTCCTTGAGATGATTCAGTACAGGAAATTGAAGAAACTCCATGGTCGCCTGAACAACCCAACTAAGAATTAGATACAAAAAGTAAACGTGCTAAGTAAATAGTTTAGCATACGGACCTTTATAGTTGGTATCTGCAATTTAAGCTTCTCTAGCTGAGACACAAAACCTGATGCTGGGAGAAAATTATAGACGAAATTCATACAATATTGCCCTCCAAGAGATACTTCAACAAGGTTGGGAACTTTCACAAATTGTGAGCTTACTTGATGTCCAGTATATTTGAAAGACACAAGATTTGTTGCATCAATTTTTACACTTCTCAAAAACAAGCAGTTGACTAACTCCAAGTATTTCAAGCAAAGTGATGAACCAGCAAGTCTCAAATGCATGAGAGAATTCGAACCCACCAAGCATAGTCGTTCAAGAAACGGGCAATTCGAAATACAGTAATCAAGAACTTCGTCCCTTATATTTACACATTTCAATTCAAGAATCTTAAGAGAATTACAACTTGGTGAACCAAATACCCTTGAAGACAATAACGGAAAAAAGTAAGGCAATCCCTGATTAAACCCTTCAAAATCAGAAAAATCCAGCTTAAGCTTTTGAACTCTCCTTTCCAATGCAAACCTAACCCATCTATCAACATCCCTTCCAAAACTCGCATTCAAGTCAAAACGAACTGAAAATTCTATTAAATGTTGACATTGATACAAGTCAAGAACGTGATTCACATGATTGACATACCAAGGCCTCAGAGTAGAACGTAGTTCCCATTTCTTTTGAAGGGTAGAGTGGAAATACCTACAGGAATCATAATCAAGAATCAAGACGGGGACAAAAGTCCAAAGCTTTTTCCATCTACGTGAAAGGGAACCAGTCCTTGCTGCATCTTTAATTGACATGAGAGAAAGAATTGAGACCAGAACTTCGTCTGGAAGTTCACTGATCCTATCTGCATCATGCTTCTCTGTCTTTAATCCATAAAGAATCAAGATTGGTAAAATTCAGTGTATCCAGGTGAACAAATGAATTGAAAGCATATAACAAAGGGAAAACAGAACAAAGACTGACCTTTTGTTTCTTGAAGGATGCAGAAGCAAGTTGTAAGGTTTTGACCATTATTAGTTGACTCGAGATGGTAGCAGAGAGTGTGAAAGGAAGAAGAAAATGGAAATCGAAGAGGGGAGCATAGTCTCACCTTATATTTGGTGCAGAGAGGAAAAGGAGAAATATTTTGTTTGGTGAAAAATACAAAGTACAAAGTATTCTTTTCAAACACGCGAGCGTTTATATATATATATATATATGACAATTGAAATTATAATTTTAATTCTATTAGAATTAAAATTAAATTAAACTATAGTTATAATTATAATTTTAATATTTAAAATTATAAAAATCTAGAGATAAAAGTTTCAATTTAATTTTGAACATATAAACATAATAAAAATAACAAGAATAAAATATAATTTAATTATAAAATATATAACAAGGTCAAATATGTAAAAATAATGTTTTCTGTAAATAATTCAACTCAAACTAACAATTTTAATAATTTTTATAAGAATTAGATAAAAAAATTTAATGTTATCATTTAAAAAATTGATTTATGTAAAATTTACTCAATATTTTTTATGTAAAATATTGTCCCAACGCCTTACAAGATAAAATAATAAATGAATCATTTTTTATCTAATTCAATTTAGATATAAATTTAATCTAGTTTGATTTCATTTAAAAAAATCTATGAATTCGGTTCGATTTGATTTATTTTTAAAAATCAGTGAATTCAATTTAGTTTAAATTTTAAGTAAAAATTTATAACTAAATAAAATTTATTTAAAATAAATTGAATATACTAAATCGATGATTCAACTGTATTTAAAATTTATTATTTATATTAAAATATATAAAAACTATCAAAAACATAATATTTGTATTAAAATACTTAAAATATATAATAAGAACTATTATTTATATTAAATATATTTTAAGCTATATTAATCATGAATTATTAAAAATTTTATAAAAATTATAAATAGGAAGTTTTTTTATTTTTTATATTATATTTACTGCACAAAATATTAAAATACATAATTTTATGATTAATTTAATTTAAATTATTTTTTAAAATTTTCATCATTTAAATAATAAAAAAATGTTATTATTTTTAAGTATTTATTTCTTTTATTTTTATTTTTTTAGCCAATTATTTTGTGATTTTTAATTGAACAGTATAATATGAAAATATTATATAATTCTTAGTAGTTCGCTTATTAAAACATTAATTTGTAGCTTGACAAATAACTTATTATAATTCATTTTAAAAATCATACATATATATATTGATTTTGTATCTATGTGTCTTAGCTAGAAGGTAAAGGGTTAGTATTTGTCTTTATTTTTATTGTCACTTTGAAATCTATTACCCTCCCTATTTCATTCCATTAGTTTTTTGAGGAAATTTTCATAAAAATTATGAAGACTATTTAATAAATATAATTATAAATATAAAATGACTATATTATCTTCTTTTAGAAAGACTAAAAGTAATGAATCACTTATTATTTTTAATAAAATTCATATGTTCCCATACCAAAATATATGTAAAATTTTTTAAAAAATAATTTTTTTATAATCTAAAAACGTTACTTAAAATGACATAAACTATATTCTCTTAAAAGACTAATAAAATAGAACAGATGGAGTATCAAATGTGACTTATATACATGACATTTATAACTACACATCAAAGTACGCAACCAGTGCGATATAAAAAGTGTCATGCTGACTGATGAGAGGTTTTCACCTTAAGACATGAAGATTAATTAATAATATATACATTCACATTAAATGAAGTGGAAGATTAGCATTGATTGGCTTGTTGCCTTATATATAATAATCCCTTCAATTATAGACCCAACTTACAAATGAAAAAAATCCAAACAGTTGACATTAAAATTTCAGAAATACAATGCAAAAACTAAGAAAAAAATAAAACTGATTTCAGCTTTATTTTATACCAGAATATTACAATACAACAGTATAAACTGATTTTAATTTTTATACCAGAATATTACAATACAACAGTAATAAATTGATTTTAACAAACCATTTTTGGCGTTTGATGCAGCCCTTTGCTCATTTATCATTTAGAAATTCTGATGTCACTGGCTTCTTATAAAGTATTCCACTTGAGGCGCATGCTGCAAGAAATCTCTCGATTACGAGATGCTTGTGCTCTTGTTATTGGTCTTGGATTGATGCTGTAACAAATCAAATATGGTAAGAATAAAGGCATGATGAATCAGCAACCAGCACCTGGAAGTCATTGTGCAGCACAATTGATAAATAAAGATCAACTAAAAGAAATTTAAAAAAAAAAAAAAAACAAACAAAGATCTCCATATTATACTTACCTCCATATCACAGATCTTGGAATTTCAACTTTCAGATGAGAAAGAAGGCAACAGCAAAAATTCGGAGCTTCAGTTGGACTTCAAACAGTGATGATAAGATCTTAACAGGAAGACCCTGGTAAAAAAAATGTGTAAATGCATGCATATACATTGGCAACAACATTCGTGCCCTTCTGCACCAAAAAGCAAGAAGCAGGGGTTGATCTGGCAATATAAATATGTAAAGCAGATGCCATATGTTAGGACTGAGCTAAGGAAAACAAATGAGGTGACAGCTCTTCTTCCGATAGACAACCATACTCGTATTTGCCCAGCAGTGTAACAGTTTAAAATCATCTTTCGAGCAAGATTATCAAGAAAGCTAATGCAAAATTCCTCCATTTATTAAAAATTTACTTTAGGTCAAGAATGACTCGGATTGTATAACTACACAGCTCCCAGGTTCACAGAAAGCTCGTCTTATTGACAAGAAAACTTGAATAACCATCACCATCAATAACGCACAAAGTAAAAAAGCACTTAACAACAATAAGGTAGTCATAAAAATTTGACCAACATATTAGCTCAATTTTGTACAAACAAAAAAAATATATATGGTGCAAGGAAGAACAAATTAAAAAAAAAAAAAAGAAAAAAAGAAGCAACAATCAAAGAGTGTAGTTCTCTTACATAGTACTCCAGGCCAGTAACTTCAGAAGGTGTTTGCATAGTTCAAAGCCATGAGCTAAATTTAATTCTAAATCTGATGTTTGCAATAAAAAATCATGGAACTTCCTGCATCACTTTAAAAGTAAGGAAACTACAACAGAGAATCGAAAGGTTAATCCATCTTTTTCAAATAAATCTCACTGTATAATTAAATACAGAGATTAGTGCCTGAACTAATAATATGACCCAGCAAAAGTAGTCTGGATGGAGCTAAAAAATGCCATCATTCTTATAATCACCAAAAGTACAATAAATAAAAGCTATTCTGCTTTTCTAAAATGTGGATTGGAATGAAGCATAATGAGATACAGAAAGTGACATTAAATTTAAATTCGTAATAAAACATCAAGCTTGTCAGATATGATGATACATATAAATGTAAAATAACAAATTTACCTAAAATCATTGAGAAGTCCAGTGGATGAGAGATGAATTATCACATAAAGATAAAGAAAAATAGCCCTCCCACAATCGAAGAGACCATCATTGCAAAGGTTACATCCCTCCGATATTTGAAACAGAAAGATCAAATTATAGACTAATGACAAGAAAAGCAAACAGAATTATTCCTCCACAGCTGTCGTTAGTCATGCCACTATAATCATGAAATTTTTCTTATTACTCAAACCACATATAAAGCCATAAGCAGCGATATTTTTCTCATAACTCAAACTACAAAGCAACTTCCTGACCACGAGAGACAGATCAAAGAAACAATGAAATAAAAAGAATAAAGATATTGCTCTTGATGCCTGTGTGCATAGATGGTGCATCAATGTGTGCATCATTAAATACAATAGCTAATTCTATGTACATTAACCACCAGAATGTCCTAAAACCAACAATTGATATTTCATAGAAACTGTAGTGTGAGGCAGCATCCCATAGCAGCTGGTAACAAGTCAGGTCACAAGACAAAATAAGACACACAGGGGAAAAAATAAGACGGACAAGAGGTGAAATCTGAT
Organism: Omphalea diandra; assembly: GCA_949677035.1. NCBI lineage: Eukaryota > Viridiplantae > Streptophyta > Magnoliopsida > Malpighiales > Euphorbiaceae > Omphalea > Omphalea diandra. The sequence goes on along the minus strand of CATIWR010183949.1, from coordinate 29,464 downwards.
AATCACTGCAACAACCAACAACAAACATGGCCCTAGGAGTGAAAGAAAGAGATACACAAAGACACACAAGAGGTGAAATCCAATAATCACTGCAACAACCAACAAAAACATGCCCCTGGTGCACAATCTAGCTTGACTATAACATTGCGATGATAGCTCAGAGGCAGAAGCCATGACATTTGTTGTTTACTGTGAGAAAGAGAACCATCAATGCTATCACTATTTTTACTATATATTTTATGTTCGCTATGAAACAGGATGCATTAATTGACAATTTAAAGAAAATAGACAAGAAAAACATACCACAGACGGAGACACATAGTTGCGCAGAAAAACAAGAGAATAGTTAAAATATGAAAATATTCTTAAATTAAGAAAACTTTAAGACAAAAGTGTACATTAAATGTGTGTGTCTAGCACACATACGGTTGACAAGCATTTTTCTAATCATATATATTTTTTTTCCACAATCAATAAGAAGTTTGTCCATTCTCAACACCTAAACCATACAACACACCAGCATACTTTTCCAAGGAGCCACTAAAGAAATTTTCTTTTAATTTCCTGAATGTACAAGCTGTAAGCAAACTATCCGAACCTGCTTGATGGCATATCCCAACTCTCTCCACTTCCAACAACTCTGCCAGCTTGTTCAAACCCCCGTGAAGACTATTGCAAAACTTCATCAAGTGCTTGATGTCATATAGCGTTGGAAAGTACATATTGATCAAGTTAAAGAACCCCACTTGTGTGTCAGGTAAATTCTGGCACGTCAAGAGCTTAAGCAAGTAGCCAAAATCATAGCCACTGTGGAAAGTTACCCAGTGCACACTATCATTCAACACAATACCTGATGACATCAAGAGCTCACTGAATTGCATCGCATCAATACCCTTCTCGTTATTCTTCTTAAAATCAATCCCACTCTGGCGCAAAAGCTCAATTGAATCGTTCGCGAAAACATCCTCATTCACATTAAACTCGCGAAAATTGAACTGCCAAATACAATACTTATCGGTTCCACATCTGGGTAAGTTCCCTTGCTCATCTGAAAATGTAAGACCCAATTGAATCAACTTCAACATATCGACATTGTCCTTCAAGGTTTGGTAATGATAGTCATTGCTATTCTTAAAATTTCCCACAGGACGTAACACAATGCCTGGGAACTCGCTGTCCATGGCTATATACGGGTACTCATCAACAATTTCACGGATAAGACCAAATTCTTCTTCAAGATTGTCAGTCCAAACCTCACGAATCTGGATAGAATCGCCCTTTAGCAACAGAGACATTCCTTGGACTCAAAACCCCCCTCACCCCCCCAAAAAAAATACTCAACCCCAGTCTATAATAAAAAAAAGTATTCGATTTCACGAAACACTACGAAAATCTATTGGCAATCCAATTGATATAACACCAATCTGCAACCAAAAATTCAAAAAAATCTCAGCTTTGAACCCTAATAACCCTAATTCCACCAAACAAACAAAAAAGGTACAAACTTTAACAGATCTGAACACAGATCCAATTAACAGTCCAGATCTAAACAAATATGATTAACAAACAAATAAAGGAAATGGAGAATTAAACATAGAAATAGGAATCTGACCTGGCATCAGAGAAATTTAAAGTATCTGGTTGCAGATCTTGAGATGCAAATTACAGAGAGAAAAGAACATCTAGATTTCAAAAAAGATGAGAAGGTGGAAAGAGGAGAAGGAGGAGGAAGGGGAAGAAAAAAGTCTCTTCCTTTCCCTTCGCCGATTAATTATTATTATAAATACAAAAAAGAGAAACAGGAGAAGGAAGAGAAAACGAAAGAGATATTTTGAAAATTTTTTATAGGGTAAAAAATGTTGATCGTTTCTTCTTTTTTTTTTTTAAAAAAAAAATACCGAAAGCTTTATCTTTTTTTTTTTTTTTTTTGGTTTTCTGGGCTTATTTTGTTTGTTTGGTAGGAAAAACTAAAACTTTTTCTAAGAAAAAAAAAACCTTCTGGTTTTTCTGTTTCTAGAAAGAGAAAAAAGCGTTTTGAAGGGTTTTTTTCCCCCTTTTCTCACCTCCTCATCACCGTGACAAGAACAAAATAGGGCTTAAGACAAGGATCCTTTGATTCAGGACATAAAACTTTTTTTTTTTTCCTCGATTTACTTTCTGTTAACGAAAAATTATTGTGTATTATTTTAGTAATTATTGTTTGCTTCAATTTTGGAAGAGTTCAGTTACCATGTTAGTTTCTCTCCTCGTACGTTAGTAGCTAAGTTTTGCCCACGTTCATGTTGCTGTACGTTGCCACGTCTTCAAACATTTTAATTGAACGAACAAAAGATTGCCAATTGGCAGGGAACAGTTCAGTATAGTAGTAACGCAAAATATAACGCCCAAAATACTTCCTGATAACTTTTTTTTCTAATTAATCCCCATTTCAAATTTTAATCTCTATTTAAACTTTTGAGAGAATTACAAAACCCTAAGCTCATTACCATCCTAAGTTTTGTGAACTTTAGGTTTGCGTGGGGGTGTGTGTGTGCATATATATAACATCCTAAGTTTTGTGAACTTTAGGGGATTTAGCCTCTGATTCAGCTACATTTCAAGGAGCCCACACCTGCTGTTCTTTTCATCACATCATGTTCTCTATATAAGACAGCTTCAATCATCTGCTCCCTATAATATCAATGATGTTATTATTTGTATCCACAGGTCAAAAGCAGAGAATTGAAGACCAGAAATCTAACCATGTTATCCGTTCATAGAGGGCATTAGAGGACCATAAACAGCTTTCTAATGCTTCGTGACATTTTTGTTTTAGCTGGCCGCAGAAATTTTACTCGATTTGCAGATGTAACATTAAAACAAAAGCATAACATAGAGACGTCGCACAGCCGAAGAAAGATTGATGGCACACAGCCGTTATGACCACTGACCTCATATGACCATCTTGAAGTTGCTGGGAGAGATTTTATCTTAGTTGATCTTCAAACAAAGCTACAAACAAATCCGCTTATACCGAAGCAAACAAAGTAGCAACTGAAGAAATTTGCAATCTGAAAGATATTCGGGAGCATATACAGATAATTTTGTACTTCAAGTTTTCACAATTCCTCACATAAGACAAATCCAGTTCTAACAACAGCAAGCATCTAGATGGAACAACTTGGTGCCATAAAAAACGAAAAAAGCTCCACCGCCTGCTAGTTTTGTGGGTTATAGCTTTCACATTGCTCTTGCAGTTGAAATTTCCTCAACCGTTCTTCCACAAGCATCTAGCATACAGTTTGAAACTTATCCAGAAGAAAAAGTGAACTCAAACAAGGTATTTGCAGATGCACATGAATATAAATACTCAGCAAGCATGGCATGTTTCATTTAATAACTTCAACTAACAGACTCAATAGATAACATGTATCAGTTTGTATCAGTAATAGCATCCCCAGAGAAACAACAATCTTAGAACATGATCCATTATTTAGACATCAAAAAACAAGTCTGTGAAAACTAATACACTGCATAACTCATGACAAATGTCCAGTGCATACATTGTGGGCATGCACACAACCTTATTCAATATCATAATCTTATAACATGTATATATATATATATTTTTTTTTTCTTTTTGATGAATTATAGAATTTCACATGTAATGCTCAAAGCCTACTTTTGTATGAGAAGTTTTGAATACAATGATGACACGCTGTTAGTTTCCCACATGTTTAACTATGATATCAAAAGAACTATCATAACAATAATGGTAATGCAATTTATGAAATTAGACAATTAAGAATGTTGGTTGTGCTCACCTTAGCATGGATTTCTCTTCATCTCTTGCGCTTCAGCAACTTAATACTCTTCACAATATAGCCAATCACCTCCTTCAACGTGGCCTTCCTTCCTTCTTTGAAGTTCCAGAGCTCTGGAATCACATATCTCCCACTTGGATTATACTCATTTAACTCTTTCAAAGCAGTAACAACTGCCGTGTATATCTCATCCCCCCACTCCTGCTTGAGACTTTGCAGCTTTTCATCTTCTTCATCTACTATTTCCTGCATCATGCACCATCATATGTATTAAAACCAAAATTCAGCGAAATCTCAAGGGAGGAGCAAGATGAAGTTTTACTTGATGATTCCCTTCAGCAGTAGTGATGATTTTGAATGGATGCCAGTTCGGATCCTTCAAGTTCTCCTGCCACAAGCTGCATAGAGTGGAGGCCTGAACTTGAGCTTCCTCAGTTTGAAATCTTTGCTTGCATGTATTAAGGAATGCCTTATGGTCAATTTCTCCCATTCTCTTTATTCCAATATTAGTCCGCACACTCGAGGACAATGTGTCTAACAAACCCTAAAACAGAAAAAAGGAGAAAAAACTGACTCCAGTTACTTCATCTTTCACTTGATTTTATACTTAATCTACACAGAAAATTAATCATTGAGCCAGTTTCCTTTAGTATCATAGGAAGAGAATAATGATAGCAAGATCTCAATGGGCAGTCTCAAAGACCAGAGAATTAGGCAACACAAAATCATCAGTTTGTGTCATTCAACTGATCAGCCAAGAACATCCTGGCAGATATTGTGCCAAATGGATTGGTTGTCATAATCATCTTCTGCCAGATACTGACTCGTATATGTTCGATGTCATGAGTCCAGACCACGATTCAACTGAGAGATAAATAATATTATTGATACTCCAACACTACAACCAAATTCAGACTAATTCAATTATTTGCATGAAAATTACAGAGGCAAAAGGAGAGACAGAATCAATCATGGTTTGGGGGGATGGGGGGAGGGAGAAACTAATTGTCCAATTTTCATCTATATGTTTTTCTTAATGATGCATTCAACAAACATTTTTTCATATCTCAATTTGGCCATTAAACTAATACATGTTTCCCTTAAAAAACTAGCATATGCTACCATGGTGCCAAATTGCTCATTACACAGAAACAGCAATTAAATTTTTCATGTGCCTTCCTAATATGGAGTTCAAGTCATCACCAGCCATTGGTATCAATTACGTTAAATCTTAAATAGAGCGACTACTTTTCTCCTCTCCCCCATTTCCAAATAGATTGGTTGTCATAATCATCTTCATAATCAACATCTCTTTTTGGCCTTTTTCATGATTATTTTGTGATATTAGTGATTAGGCATAAACTTGCTTAGATCTGTTTGAGAATCTATGATGAAACAATTGGTCTCATCTTTGTCGGCGGAGAGTTGGGATTACCTGGCTGTCACAGAGCCCTGGAGCTTCAGTTCACAATTGAGGTTGTTTGGGAGATGAGAAAGAGAGGGAAAGGTAAGGAAAACAAAGAAAAGAGGGAGAATTACAAAGAGATGAGGAAAGAATTGAAAAAGAGATAGTGAGATAGGGGAGAGAGAATTTTTTCATCTAACTGCAGTCAATCAATGAATCAAGTACATGTCATTATCACTTATTTACAGTAAAAACCCAGTAGAAATGCTACCAGCTAAAACATGATAACAGAAAAGCAGATTTAACAGACTGACAACAGATATTAACTTCTCCTAACAACACTGCCAGCTGACATGTGCATTTCATTGATACTTTACTAAGCATGATGATCTATAGTCGCAACAATGGTATTTTGATTGGAGATATTTGGATGTTAATAATGCCATAGTGGAACTGAATCAGTACAGATTTCTTTGGTGTGTAACCCAGGGATTCCATGTCATAATTTTGTTGTTAGGATTGTAATTTCAAGCTGCTTTCACTTCTCAATTGAAAACCATGGCTCAAGAATCATGGTTTTAAGCTGTTATGTTGCGGCTTTTGAACTGGCCGTGACTATTATTAAAATGCTGCCAGAATTTCTCTGCGTGTTGTAGCTGCCATAACAGCCGTTACATAACAGTAACGATATTTTTTAATGTAATATAGGTCATTATCTTAATTGGGCCAGCAAGAATCCTGCAGAAAATGAAGGATTTACATTTTTTTCTTATGCAAGAATCCTGCAGAAAATCTCCTCTTTCATCATTTCTTCTTCTTCTTATACTTTTCTTCTTTTCCTTGCCTTCATTTTTGCCTACAATATAGCCCACCATTTTTTGTTTTTTTATTTTTTTTTTTTCGAAAAAATGAACAAGCTTTGTGGCTGGAAATTTCTGCTAGACTGCTTCACACTACAAGTCTACACTTAAAGAGGTGTATTAATACTTTCCTTTTCCTCTTTGGTTTGACTAGCTTCTATTTGCAATATATTGTTGAATTTTAAGTTTAAATTAGGTATTTAGCTTGATTAGTGGTTAAACATAAATTAGGTGTTTAATTTGATTAGTGGCTGTAACATGCATATTTATCAATTAAGTTGAATATAATTAAGAAAAGGGTGGGGCTTTTTGCACTCCACATTTAATGTGTTAACAATTTAGATCACTCTATTATCCTTTACTTAAAAGAATTATTTCCTATTACTTGAAATATATATACTACTCTCATTTAATATTTTATTAATTACTCGCAATACTTTTAAAACTAAAATATAAAAAGATAAAAACTTTACATACCCTCTTCTAAAAAAGAAAACTTTAAATACTCTCAATACATGAAAAACTATTCTCTTGAAAATATAAAAAATTTCATATTGTAATAAATTTAAACCATGGCCAAGACACCTTATGGCCGTCTATATTTTTGGAGTTAAGTAAAAATTCACAGTTTGAGTTAAATAATTTGAAATTATCAATTAAGCTGTCTATATTTTTTTATATAATTAAATTGATTGTTAATTTTAGCCAAAAATTATAGATGTTATGTCTCTCCCTATAGTGTTCTATACTTACTAGTTAGTTGTTATTTTGAGTTTTAGTGAATTCTGTCAATACTTAGTTTGCAGCACTTTATATTTTTTCAAAAAGAAAAATTGCATAGTGATTTACCATTAGAATTGCATTATGCCCAAGATAAACCCGTTATCGTTACATGCCATCGCGATCGTGACCGCAACCAGGATTTAAAGCCATGGTCAAGAATACAAGTGTTTGGGTTTGTGAAATTGGTTTTGTTCAAAAAATTTTATGCCACAGAAATATCCCACTTCCCTTCTCTCTCTCTAACTGATATTAAAAAATCTCAGATGTAAAGGGGTGAAGAAATGTTTGACATGAGATGAACTTCACCTTAAATGGCAATGATGTTAGCCACGCCATCAAGTAAATGGGCATCTGAATCTGTCTCATGTCATCACCATCTTGTTTATATAAATGTTTCTGGTTATGTAACTCTTCACCACTTGCATCAATAATTAGACTCGATTGAAAGCAATAAAAACTATAGCTAATTTGGCCTTTTGGGCTGGAAAAGAGGGAAAGGAAAGGAAGGGAAAAGAATACCGCAATTAATTCTTTGCGTGCTTCTTGTAGTTCATCATTGCTCAGGCGCTCTTTCATGATAAGAGCTTGATTCAAGCTTTCAACATCAGTCATTTCTTCTTCTTTCTGCTGCAGTTCATCATTCATCTCTTTCATCTTCTTCTGAACTGCATCATCATCTTCATCACCAAGATGCTTCATTACCTGTAGTTTCCCTTTCAACTCTTCAATTTCCATTTCCAACTTCTGTTTGGCATCCAACTGCTTTTCTAACCGAAGTATCTTGTTTAGAGCCTCTTCTTTCTCCCTCTGAAAAGTTAAATCTTCATAAGTATGGGTGGCGCATGGCTGGGTCTGGTGGGCATGGGCAGAGTCAAAATGGATAGGGTGATAATTTACCCATTTATGACCCATTTAGTAATTATATGGATACCGCACCCATTTAACCCATATAAATTCTAAGCCACTCATTTACCCATTTAATCTTTCATATATATTACACCATTTTATTTACAGATTCCATTTACTCTTTTAATCTTTAATATATTTTACATCATTTTATTTATAAATTTTATTTAATGGACATTTTACATATATATTTTATTTAATCTTATCCATAATATATAAATAAAATATATATTTAAAAAGTGAAAAAATATTTCAATTAGACTTACTTTTATTATGATGAGAAATTTTATTTTAGAATTCATTTATAAATTCTATCAAATTGAATAGAATTTGACTTAGTTATAGTCAATTTTAAGAATTTAATAAAATAAATTTGAAAATAAATTTTATTTATATCAAATATAAATTTATAAATAAATTTTATAAAAAATTATTTATATTTTTTTATAAAATATTTATATTTCAATTAATTGATCTATTTTTTAGATAATCGAATTTGTGATTTTTATAATTTTGGTTTAATTTTTAATTTAAAGTTTTTGAATTGAAATTTACTGTTTAATTTAACATAATTCTCACAATTTGGTTAATTAAATATAAAGACTCTTATAATTAGGATATTTTCAGTTGCATTCCTAATATTGGTTAATTAAATATAAATGGCCAATATTGTTCAGTTATAGTTAATTAATCTCGGTAAAGTGGTAGGTCATTAGCATACCGTTTTGGACTATGTAAAATCACATGTATGACTGACAATGGATGGATGGCTGCCTTGGAAAAGCCTATCATGCAATTGCAGAGGGACAGCAATAGAAGAAGCATTTTATGAATGATTGAAGTATTGTTTCTATAATATGTAGGTAATTAGTTTAGTGATGACTTTTTAATTTTTAATGAAACAAATGTTTGATCACTAATGAAAAAGTTAATGGACACTTTTCTTTTTTCCTCCAAAGAGGAGGCTGAGCCAAACTTCCTTGAAATTGAACAAAAGTGAAAAAAAGTGCTAATTAAAAAATTTATGCTGCTAAACATTTAGCTAGGAGGGAAAAACAACTAAAAACCCTACACGCATGTAAAATTTAATTCAATTTTATTTTGAAATAGCAAAATTGAACAAATTGGATTAGTCGAACTTTATTAAAATATATATTTAAAATATTTTTTTATTTTTAAAAATAATTTTTTTTTACATTACTTGCATAAATAATGATATAGTATTTATTTTTAGTGATGTATATGTTTATTTTAACTTTATAAAATCATATAAAAACTATTAAAAGTATAGTGAGAAAAATGCTTATCCAATCCTATTTTTAAAGGGTGGGTATGGGTGAACTTTGCCACTCCTATGCATAAGTAAATACAACAAAAGTTCTAATACAACAACACAATGTAGGTACTAATGTGCTTTAAATAAACAGGTAAACACGCACCTTTTGCTCTTCAACCAGCCTTAAGACATTCTCATCAGCCTTTTTCTGCTCCATGGATGCCAACTGAAGTGAATTGTTTCTCACATCATTCTACAAGGGTAAAAGCTATGGTCATTGCTGAGCACAAGACATCATCAAACACAAGCAATGAATCAAGTCTTTTGTCTAGAGCATTTTAATCAGTAACACATCAGGTTTGCATATTTATGCTTATTACCCAGTGGCATTTATTAGTTTTAGCAAACTTCTGGAAGCTTAATACATTTTGCAAATGTTTACCTAAAAAAAAAAAAAAGAAAAGAAATTGCTCGGCAATATGCCACAAACATTATGGACCAGTTGCACCCGGAAACAGCACAGGCAAGTCACTCATCAATCAAAAACCAAAATGTAACTGGTGATAAAGCTTGCTGAAATACAAGAACAGCAAGAAAACTAAATTCAGATCAACTATAAAATGACCTGGAGAGAGGTTGGCAATAAATTAAGAAACAGCTAAATGATAATCAAGCAGTAAATGGATAAAATTTTCGAATGCAGGATTCATAGGAGACACCTATTACCTCTTTCTTCTCCTCATCAAGTTTTTGCCTCTCACGTTCAGTTAGTGCTTCACGTTTGTTCAATTCTTTGCCCCAGGAGTCAAGTTTCCTCTTCTTAATATCCAATTCCGCACTTAGATTTTCCTGCTCTTCCAAAATTCTGTGAACATTATCACGTGCAAGCCGTTGCATCTTCCTTGTTTCTGATGAACAAAATAAAACTAACATCAATCAAACTTTTAACTCATTGATTTGGTTATCTATTAAAGCTTATTTTTCAAGCTCAGAAAGAAGCCTTGATCTTTTTATCTACTTTTATCTTTTCAGTTTGGTTTAATAGTGTTAAAATGGACAGGAAAAATTAAAATCCAAACTGACCCTAGCATACCATTACGGCCGTTGCTTAGACACACAAATACAGGACAAACCTTCAAGGAAAGCATAATGCAGTTTGTCTTTCTCTTCAAGCATCCGACTCAAGGACATAGTCTTCTCATTGTATTTGTACTGGAGTTCATCCAAATTTTCATTTGTCTGATCTATTTTATTGGCCAGGTGTGCCACAACAATGTTTCGGCTTTCAGTCGTTTCTTGGACAATGCCAGAAATTGTTGTTAACTTCCCTTCTCTTCGCAGATAATCACCTATCGGCCCCTCGCAATGATAATCATCAGCACGAGCACACCAGCCATAAATACTTGAGCCAGGATGTGTTTTTTGCACTTTCCAATCCTTCTTACTGTGATGCAAAGTTTCAAATGATTTCTCAAACTCAGTTGCATTCACAAACCCATTCCAGTCATTGTTAAATCTCACCACAGCCTGTCCAGTTTGCTCTTGTTCACCCCAAAAAATATGTACTTCTAAAGGTTTATACTGAGCAAACTTTTGCAGCCAAAACCCACTCTCATGTGATGCACTGTCATCGTTTGTCTCATTCACTATGTTTGCCACAATCCCCATCCATGGTGAGACAAACAAATCCACTTGCTCAGAAGTTTTAACAACAGGTGGCGGCAAAACAGGGTGTTGGGTTTGATCTGCTTCATCGGCTAGGTCATTCTCCAAATATAATGCTAAGGCAAGGTGATTTGCCTTTTGTTTTCCACTCCTGTTGGCAGAACCCTTGCTCACTCCAGTTGCATGTTGAAGCAAGTCCTTGTACTTATAGTCCTGCTTCTTTTTCCCAGCACAGAATGGACATCTTAGGGTCCCATTTACCTTAACCTTATATTTACCAGCCTTCAACTCTTCATAGGGCTTATCCTTATACTCATTGATCTCTGAGTCGCTAATGTCAGACTCTTCAGAACTGTGATCCATCTGAATTGGGAAAAAAAGAGAGAGAAGTCATTACAAGAGGAACAAGCTTAAACTCAAAACTATCCAGCAGCGAATTATTGCTGATAATGACTGAATTTTTTATCAAGATATATTACAATCAAAGATATTAACATACCAAGCAGTAAACTAAAAGAAAAGACAAAAACAAATTGGCAATCAAGGAAACAATTTCTTGCATATAATCCAAGAAAAATTATAAGCCTTTACCGCACAAAAATTAATACATACGAACAATACTGTACTAGTTCCAATTAACAAGCAAATAAAACTTTTATAACACCAATCAAGACATAGAACTGAACTTATACAGCAAAATCCATGCTTCAGATTCAAATTCCACGTTTGTCCTCTCTAAAGGTAATCATAAGAACTATCAACTTTAAATTTAATTTTCTTAGTAATTAAACCACTCCATTTCCACTAAAAGGAAAAAAAAAAAAAGAAGCAATGCATGCAAAACAATACAACTCAAAATTCAAAAATAAAACTGTTCAAATGCCTGATCTAAATGCTTAAAAATAATATACAACAAAAACCAACGTTTCAAAATCTGATAGTATAAACCTATAAATCTACGCTACCAAAGAAACCTCATTTTCCCATACAGAACAGTAAAACACTATAAACACCAAGCAATCAGCATACATTTTAGCCGTCGTTCGCCAAAATTTACGTTTACAGCCATTTGCCACCAACAACTACTCTAGAAGCTAAAAACCCTAATCCAATCCATTTTAAAGAGTGGGAAACACCGATTCTACAGTGAGAAAGTTTAGAGAGACTGTGTGTCTTACCTGTGGGAATTGTGAGAGTCAGGGTTTGAGGAAGAAAAGTTTCGGTCGAGCTTTCAACCTATCATTGCCAGTGACGAGGCAGAAATTTTATTTAGAGGTCAATTAGAAATATATAAAATGCAAATCATACTTACTAACTCCTTATTTTCTCCTTAATCTCTTTCTTTTTACAATTCTCATTATCTAAAAATTTTGTTCATAACTCTCTCTTTTTCTTTTTTGTCCTTTTAATTTTTACACCTCTTTTTCTCATTTCAATTACACAATATATTTTTAACATAATTTTCAAATAATTTATATTAAAACAAGTCATTATTCTAAATAAATATCTTATAATAACATCTATGATCTTTAAAAAATCTTATATTTATAAAAATATTCAAATATCGTTAATTAAATATCATATATCATTTAAATTAATTATTTATAGCATGATAATATTTACATTATTAAGAGATAATGATTCAAATACTTTAATACGATCAATACATAAGTTTTTTCATTTTTGAGTATAATCATATCAGTATTTTATGTCAATTATATGTAATAGAAAGTATTGATGCAATTTAACCATTAATACCTAAAATAAAAATATGTTTTTTAGTTAATTTATAGAATATGATAAATTTTAATAAAAAAATTTATAGTGTGATAAGTTTTAATAATATAAAGATTATATATAAGTTTTAATTAATTTATATAGTGTTATAAATTTAATAATATAAAAGGATTGTACATAAATAACAATGGCAAAAAAAAGTAATTTATTTATAGTATATAAATAATAGAATTTTATCAAAATTTAAGTGTGTATAAAGAGAAAATAGGAGGTTACAAATAAAATTTCTCATATAAAAATAAATAATACTATATATTATCTCTAGAAATAAAATTATAAATAATAACAATATTTTGATGAAAGTCAATACATTAACTCAATCACTAATATTATTTTATAAAATTGTTCCATTATAAAAAAAAACATGAAATAAATTCATAATTATATTAAATTATTTAAAAAAATTATAATAGGTGAAATTCTATAACAAGTTCTCTTCTTATTCTAATTTATGGAAAAAACAATTTTCATATTACAAAAATAATGATTCAACTAGTTTCAAAAAGAAAATAATCAAAAAAAACTTTAGGGTAGAGAATGTAAATCAAATCTAATAAAAATAAATTATAATTTACAAATATAAAATTATGTCAAAAACTCTTAAATTATTCTTGAAAATGCTTACAAGAAATAAATAAAAGACTACATAATCAATAATTAATTGTAAAATTTGAAAAAAAAATGAAACTCACATATTTCTTAAGAAGGAAAGGTATTCACGTTAAAAACTGGTTCATATTCAGATTAGAGCTTTTTTTTTTTTTGACATAAGGTGTGAAATTATTAAAATATCCTTGAAAATTTTCAAAAATCGAGGGGGGCCAGTGACCCCTTGGCCATATCTCCTCCGTCCATGACCATAGGCACTGTACACTGTGTTTTCCAAATTTAGATACTTGAAAGGACACTTATCGAGTGCTGTTTGATGTATTTTAGTAGAATATAATCGTCCAATTGTTGTTGGGTCTATGCGCAGAGATGCTTGCGTTTGACTTTTGATTTTTAAGAATTTTTCACTAATAATTTGTTTGATTTGGGCCAATTGAGCCCATTACTAGGATTTTAGAACCAGCTTCATACAACGAGTTCTCATGTCATAATCTTTGTTCATATTATACACACTAGAGATTCATCACATGTGAGAAATAAAAAAAAAATTTACACTCATTAAAGCACGATGTTAACATCATTAACTATCAGTTATGAAACAAAAAATAAACCTATAATTTATAACAAATGAATCTGTGATAATTAATATACAGTTTATAATAAAATAAATTTATAGTTTACAAATAATAAATCTACGATATATAAAAAATGAACTCACAATTTACTAATAATAATATTACAGTTTATAAAAAATAAACATACAATTTTATAAAAAAATAAACTTATAGTTTATAAAAAATGAACTCATAGTTTATTTATAAATAACCTAAACTACATAACAAATGAACTTTTATCTTATAACTAATGAACCTTATGTACAATTATAAAGAATCTTGAATTTCAATTAATGAACCTTATGTACATTATATTAAATTATGATGAACTTTCACTTTACAATAAATGGATATGTGACTTTGAATTAATGAATTTATATACACAAACTAATGGACATGTACATTATAACTAAACAAACAAACACAAAAAAAAAAAATTAAAAAAACTGAAAAACAAAATCAAAAACACAAAAACAAAAAAAAATTACATAAAAATTCACAACTAAATATCAAAACAATAAAAACAAATAGATAATTTATAATTGCAATCGCAAAAAAGAACTGCATTCTCAGAACAATTAACAAGCATATTTTAAAAAACTTTATACATTGATTGACATATAATATAATCGAACAAGAAACAACAATGAATACAAGATTAGGGGATCGAAAAAGAAGCAAAATCAGCCAAACCTCCAAACATTGTTAATATCATTCAATAACAATTGTGTGACTCTTTTAAAATATTGCCTAAAATACAATGTTTCATTAAAAAACATACAAAATATCATGGATAGGAATCAATGATATAATCTACCTCTTACAATGAAATGGGCTTTTGCTTGAGAGAAACTTGTGGCCACACCTAGTCTTTATCTTCTTAGTGGGCAATCTCATGGTATATGATAAGTACTAGAGCTATCAAACGGATGGGGTAAATTTTGATTACATTTTTTAGTGAATTTAAATTGAATTATTTCAAGTTATAAAAAAAAATTATCAAAAAATAATTATTAAGTCATTTTTAATTTTTAGATTGAAGTATTTATAATTTTAAATTTTTTAAGTAAATAAAATGTAATTTTATATTTTAAAAAATTATTTTTTAATAATTTAAATAACTCAAATGAGTTTAGCAAACTAAAAAGTTATTAAATAAAATTTATTATTATATTTTTTTAAAATTAAATCAAATTAAATTTGAGTCTTTTAAGACGGAATTAGATGCTTTCATATTGTATTCAAAAAGGTTAAGATTGAATTAGGTTATTGAGATTATTTTAGAGTTTTTGCAATTCAAATCAAATTTAGATTATTTTTTCAATGAATTTGAATAGAATCAATCAACAATTGTCACCTTTAATAATAAGCATTATAGTACTTCCATATTTATTTAATTTATTCACAATTAGTTCCTTATAAAATTTTAGATTTTTAAGCAAATAAAATATAATTTTATATTTTAAAATTTATTTTTAATAATTTAAATCAAGTTAAATTTAAAGTCTTTTAGAATTGAGTAATTTTTTTAAAATTATATACAAATAGGTTAAAGTCATACTAGATCATTCATAATTTAAATTTTTTGCTAAAAATTATTCTTATATTTTTTAAGATAATTTTTTAATAATTTGAATTAAATCAAATTGAAGTTTTTTAGGTAGGGTTTTAGATGTGTTTGAATTGTACTAAAACAAATGATAATGAATTTAATTTGAAAATTTTAAGTCATTTCGCATTAAAATTACTTTTGAGTTTAAATTAAATTTAAATTATTTTTCAATAAATTTGTATAGAGTCGCACAAAAGTTGTGCTACCTCTAATAGTAAATGTTATAATATTTCTATATTTGTTTTTATGTAAAATACTTATTCTCAATTTGTAAATACATGCAACAAAGAACTATAATTAGATTTACACTTAAGAAAATATGAAATGAAAGCATTTTTCATTGATAACAAATATGATTGCTTATTTGAGGTATTATCAAATTATTGATTGGGTTTATAAACAAAAATCACATACATTCAATGAAGATAAAATTTTGCCTTTGTGGTTCATTGGTAATTGATAAGTAATGACTCAACCATTGGCAGTGGAAATAAGTGCATGTTTAGGAGAAAATAATTTTAAACATAATAAAATATTTAGCATAATATGATAAAACTTATTGCATTACATTTTCATTACACTCAATTATGGTCCATTATATAAAAAGTCAATTGACAAATTATGAGGGTTTTTTTTAAAAAAAAAAAAAAAAAACTAAGTAACGCCTTTAATCTTTTTTTCTTTTTTGGTAATTGGTGGAATGATCTTCTCCTACTCTTATATATTTGTCTAGCTATGTTAAGAAAATAAGTTGATCATTTACAACTATTAGATAAGATAAGGTATAATGGGATAGTTTTCTAACTAAGTGGCATGCTCTCATGAAATTGTAGAGTGCAAAAAATTAGAACATGACTGAATTTCAGTTGAAACCCTACCAAAGGTGAATTGAGATGGGTAAATTAATATGCTCCACAAGTATCTATGTAACAACTATCATGGCACCTTTGATTTTTATGCGCTACCACAGCATATAGTCTAACAAGTATCTATGTAACAACTATCATGGCACCTTTGATTTTTATGCACTACAACAGCATATAGTCTAAAGTAAAGGATGAGGGCCTATGAATCTAATACAAGGATGACTTGACTTGTATGTATCATGAAGGTATTTCCTTTAGTAACTTATAAATAGGATGTATATATACATGGGGAAAAAAAAGAGAGGGAAAATTCCACATTATTCCAAGCATGTGCATTGTGGGAGCTAGCATATATAACTAGGGCAACAGGAAAGAATGGAGAAGCCAGAGCCAATGCTTTTCTCTTTTTCAGTTTGTGGATTGAATGGAGAGACCTGTCTCCTTACACACAGAAAACTCATAATGACTTATAAAATGATCGATGTTTGTGTGTAAGATCATGTGTCATGTTGATGGAAGTGTAAGAAATTCTGAGCCAACCACCCTAAAAACCAAAAAGGGTTCCCATCTGCTGCACTCATCTAATTAATGTCATAATGGAAAAGGCAATATTGGAAAAGAGAATGTACGATGGGTATTGGGTTAAAAAATTTAGAACCCTTTCCATTAAATTAGATGCACATTTTGAATTTTATTCTATTTTTCTAAATTACTTTTTTTAAAATAAATCTCCAGATAATTTACATGTTGTGTTTATTATATTAAATATATTATTTAGAGTATATTTATAAATATTAATAAAATTAAAATTTTCATCACATAATATATGATTATATAAATAATATTTATTTTAAAATAAATAATATGTAAACATTATTTATTAGTTTGTTTTTTGATAATGGCCTATTTTATAAATTTTTAATTATTCTTTATGTTTAGTTATAATTATTTTAATTAAATAATCATACATTATAAATTAATTAAAAATTTAATCAATTATGTGTTGAATTAAAACAATTAGTTTGAAAATCATAAATTTTATATCAGAAATAAATTAATTGGTATTAATTGCTAAATGTCTTTATCTCATCTAGAATTTTCTTGTGTTACTTTGCACAAAGACCATCCATAATAATGATGCCCTTTGTCTTTGATTGATTTTTAAGCATTTTTGGGCCAATAATAGCCATTGGTGATGGAATGAATGCGTGGATATTAATTTCCACGCATTAATTAAGTAAAAAAAATACATTTAAAATGAAAATATTTAAATAGATATATCTATTTTTCAGGCCATTTTTGTTTCAAAGTGGGATTAATTAAGCAACAACAAGTCAACTTATAGGTGGTGTGCAAGTGCATTCAATCCATTATCACTATGTATCATCATGAAAGTCTGATTTTCCTTATAGAAGTGAAGTGAATGGAGTCTTAGTTATTCACATAGTATTTAATTTTCACAAGGAATTAGAGGAAATGGAAGGGACATTAATTTGTCCAAAAATATGTGAGATTGAGAAAAGCTTATTATGCATAACAAATTTCCATTTGGCATGCGCACCATAAGTTGACTAATAGATGTGTTTGTTGCACGTACGTATATAGTGTAGGACAAAATGATGCACTATATTACTATGACATTCCACTTTACCCCACAAATTTCATATTTCCTTCGTTCCATTTAAAGTTTCTAAAATACAAATATATAAAAAATTATTATAAATTACCAACTAGAACATAATTAGATCAATAAATGATTTTTTTATCTTGGTGATTACGAGTGATGTCTAGAATCAAAATTTAAATCTAATAAAAATGATAAATTTCTTTTAAAGGGTTCAAAATTTCTCTAACAACTAACAAATCGTAACTTTTATGAGAGTAATCACGTGAAACCGTCAAGAAAAAAATGATTGACCACTATATACTTTCATATACTAACATCTCTTTGAAAGGAATTTCAACTTTTTAGTCATCTGCATTCTAACAGGCCAAGTAAAGGCACGGCAAAACAATTAGAGATGACCCACTTGCGCCTGCAGGTGTGCTCTATTTCTTAAGCTGATATGACTGTCGGACTTATGGCTTGAATTTAATTTCTTTCTTCCGGTTGCAGTTATGGCAAGGAAAAGAAACTTCAGCTGCCCGAAAAGATGGTGAAGAAAGGATAAGAAGAAGCTACTTGACATGAAAAAGAGAATTTATTCCACCCTAAAATATACCCTATTCTTATATTTTTGCTTAGTCTCCTTTTGGGCATGTCAACATGATTCCCCCCCTTATGATTTTGATGTTCCACTTTATCAACAATGGTTCAAAGTTCGTCCTAGTTATCATCTTCTTATTTGCTGACCAAACGACCAAATTCAAGCCACAAAAATTTCTAAGATTTGTTATTATTATTATTATTATTTAATAATCAATGCGCGAGAAATTCCCAAGGTAATTTTACCATTTGCTTGAGTGACAAATGGATTGAATCGAGCTATTTTTAAGTTAGTAAATAAAACTTAATTAAAATTTTTATATTTTTTTAAATACTTAATAAATTAATTATAATTTATTTTTAATCAAATAACTATATATAATATATAATGAGTAGTTTAATTAAGTTCATATATAATTGAGTATAATAAATTAAGTATAATACTTAATAACTTAATTTTTTAATTAAGTTAATTTTTTATTTAAATACTTAATAAATTAAATTAAGTATAATTTATTTTTTAATCAAATAACTATACATAACATAATGAGTAATTTAATTAAGTTCATATATAATTGAAAGTAAAGAAAATATTTTTTAATTTAAAATAAATTTTACAAACTATATAATAATTTAAATCATATCATCCGTGTTGATCTATAGGTCAAATTGGATTATTCGTTATTTTTTTAAATATATTTTTAAAATTTTTTATTATTTACCTAATTTTTCATAATTTATTGAATATAAACATAAGTTGATTAAATTTTTTTATTTAAATACTTAATAAATGAAACATAATTTTTTAAAAATTGTCTATTCATAATAAAATGAGTAATTAAATTATGTTCATATATAATTAAAAATATTTTTAAATTTTTAAATAAATTTTAAATATTTTTACTAATTTAAATCATGTCATTTAAATTGACTTGTAGGTTAGGTCAAGTTAGGTCATTTATTATTTTTTTAATATATTTTCAAAATATATGTTTACATTCTCATAATTTGTTAAAAAAAATTTTAAAAATTAATTTTAATCAAATAGATTTTTCATAAACATAACTTGATTAAATTTTTATTTTCATTTAAAGTTTAGTAAATTAAATATATTTTTAAACAAATGACTATACATAATAAGAATAAGTAATTAAATAAGTTCATATATAATTAAAATTATATTTTTAAATTTAAATAAATTTTAAATATTTAAATAATTTAAATCAAATCATTTGGGCTGATCCACAAGTTGGATCAAAATTAAATCAATTTGATTTGGTTGCGGGTTGAACTTAGATTGGATCAAATTTGATTCAAAATTTTTCTAGTCATTTTGGGTTAGATTATTTTTTTCAAATAAAATTTAGGTAAGCTTTTTTAGAATAGATTCGATGAGGGTCAAAAACTATTACCTTTAATTACTTTTGAAAAATTTTAATTTTGAAGCAAAAGTTGGAATGAATTTTTTTTTTTCATAAGTGGTTATAGATTCTTTTAATGCAAGTTTTGTGAGTAAAAAGTTGTCATAACATAATCTTTAAATATTATTTCTTTAATATTAATTTTGTATTAAACTCATGTTGAAAAATTTAATATTACTTATAGAAGCAATTTTTTTCCAATTTTTGCTTCAAAATCAATTTTTTTAATAATAATATTAAACATGCTCTAAGTTCAATACAAATATAACCTTATGTTTTTTATTTTAATTCAAGTAGAATAATGTGAAGAGTAAACTGTTGATTCAAAAAGAAAAACTTTAGAAAAATTAAAATGTCAAATTTAATATTGAGCCAAATTGCAATTTAAGAAACTTATAAATGTGGAATTCATAATATCACAAGTATTTAACTGCTGAATTTTCTAGATAAGATCTGATTATGGGATGCTTTTTCTTGAGGACATTCCTGCTCTGGCTAAATCCTGCTCAATTAAGGAGTTCCAATGGATACCACGGTTTGCTAATGCAACTGTGGATGCTTTAGAAAAATATGGATTAGATTGTGGCTATGAGGTTGTGTGGACGGAGGAAGAAGGCCCGGAGTGGCTTTATAGCCTTCTGATTTCTAATTTGTCTTAATATATTGACTTTGTGCTTTTTTTTTCTTTAAGGAGGTTTTTCTCGTTGAGTTTTACTCTTTATAAGGAGACATTTTTTTTTTTTTAATTTTGTTAAGTGAATGAATTTAATTTATTCTCAAAAAAAAAAAAAAAACTGTTGAATTTTCTATTCATGCAATTCCTCTTTTGGATTCATTTAAAAGAAAAAAACCTCACGTTACCTATATAAATTCGATAAATAAATGTTAATTCATATTTTTATACACATATCACACATTTATATTAAGAAGAAGGAGAGTTTTATATTTGTGAAATTTGAAATTTGTTGGGTTTATAATTTTTCAGTTAGCAACTTGCAAGCTTTTTCACAAAATGTATGTTTTTGTTAGTGAAGTATCTACTTTTATGTGTCATCTTGATTGGAAATAGTTGAATTGATATTATAATACTGTGTTTTTACAGTACTTTTTTTCTATTGATCAATAAAGAAAAACATATAAAACCCATTTTTATTAAGTTCACCACAAAAAAAATAACTGATCACTCACTCGTTTATCTCCAAGAACTTATTCTCTGCTTTTTAAAAGGACCATTTTAATGCATTTACTATTTCTTATTTTCCTTTGTAATAATTTAATCATTCAAACGTTTTCTTTTTCAAATTTAGCATGAACAAAAAAAGAAATTATTTGACTAAGTTGGATTAACTTGTAGACGAAACCTAATTTTTGAGTATTACTTATTTCTAAAATCACTTTGATTCAATCATATTATGCCCAAAATCCAAAAGGCTAGGATAATTTCACTTCCACTTCATTTGTTCAGATTTTCTTCTCTTATTGTTTCGTTTAATTTAAAAGTTCACATGTATTATTCTAATGATAATCCTTTTTATATTTTTCTTGATCTCCATAGCTATTGTTTTTATATTTTTCAATAGAACTCGGTGTCTATTGATTTCAGATTATTAATAATTTTCTTTATAAATTGAACATAATATTTCAATTAATATATTCCAATTATAATAAAAAGATCTACTAAAAAAATATTGAGACATTGAATAATTTAAGAATTTCTCGAAATAAATCCTAGGTAGTAATTTAAGAAATTAGTTTACCATATTTTATTATTATAAGGTTAAATTATGATTTCTCATGGTTAATATTATATAAAAATATATATAGATAGATAATGCATGACTTTTTTCTTAAATGAATGCCACTTCCTTAGCTTTGAAATTAAAAATCTAAAACAATTATTTATTTTCATTTTGGTGTCAGCAAGTTCTTATAGAGAGAGAACAAGTTTGCAATTTTTTAGAGTATAATCATATCACTGTCTGAATGGTACTTTTAGCCAACAAATCCGTAATTAATGAATTAATATTATTGTATATTTGGCATGTTATTGGGAGACATGTGCTCCAACAATTATTTGCTGATATATAACTAAAGAGCATCAGTGATTAATTAGGTGAGCATTTAATATATTTTTTGGATGGCTTATTATCAAGATTCCCACTTATAATTAAAAATTAAAACTCTTTTATCACACTAAGATTATGTTAATGGCGCTTTAATCACGACGGTCTCTTTAATGATGTAGTCGCTAATTAAGTCCTTCACTATAGTTTTTTTCTTTTTAATTATTGCTCATCATAAAGCATCAAATAAAAATTTTCTTATACAATGACACTTATAAAGTAAATAAAGCACCAGAGTAATTCATGCAATTGATGGTCCAAATATGGAAGAAAAAAAATTAATAAAGACATTTTGGATAATATATATTTTTTTCTAATTAATAAGCTGTGATTACAGCTAATTCAACAATGATAATAGCAATCTTTAAATTTTTTATAAATATATTTATAATAAATAAAAATAAAAATAATATTAAAAAACGATTCAAATATGTCATTAATAAGATTTTTAATTCTATTGATCTTGCTGATGGGTTTGGTTTTCAAATCACTAGATATAATAATATCGACCTAACAATATGTTTCTAAAATTTGAATCCTCCCAACAAAGTGAAGAATAAACTTGATAGGACTCTTATGATTCTTGGTCTTGGTTAATTAATTATTAATTAAACTGTAATATATCATTAACCAAATCCTCATTGTGGATACTTATAAATTTCATATATTTCATGAAGCACGCACTCTAATGATAAGCACCTGACAGAGTAAAAAACAAAAAAAATCCAAGTGGGTAGACAGGAAAATGGATGATTAGTGTCCCCTCATGTCAAGAGCTTCCAAATGCAATGTCTCATACGTTATAAATAAAATTGAAAATCAATTAATTAAAATTTTAATAAAAATTAAAAAATTAGTTTAATTAATTTAAAATTATATTATTTTATAAAAACAAAAATTTTTAAAATTATATTACTTTACTCAAATTCAAATATTAAAAATAATTCTAAACAATATATATTATTATTTTATTATATTATATATATCTTTTAATATTTTAAATGTTATTCATATATTTTTAAAAAATAATCTATTAACTAGAATCAGTTAAACTAATTAACTTGAAAATCAATCAATGAATCAATTCAATCCGCTTTCTAAAAAAAAATTTAAAAAACATTGATATACATCCGCCACTTCCATATTTCCATGGCTACCAAACTCATACTTTCCCATGTCTAGCAGTTCCAACCACTATACGAAGTAGTGATACCTTCTTTTCTAGCCCTTAAAAAAAAAAAAAAATTATTGGGATTCTCTCAAGTCAACTTTCTTCTCCTATATATACACCCTCTTTTACTATAAATATGCATATCACTCACTCCAAAACATTGATACACAAACCAGCTCTTCATTATCTCTAGGCTTATATTTTGTTTTTTTTGTTAGTTAGTTAGAGAAGTAGTGATTAATGGACCATGAAGATATACCATCAGCTCCTTCAACACCAGCAACACCGGGAACTCCTGGTGCTCCTCTCTTCGGTGGGTTCAGAGGGGAGAGAGGTGGTGCTGGTGGTGGTGTTGGCAGAAAATCCCTTCTCAAGAGCTGCAAATGCTTCAGTGTTGAAGACTGGGCTCTAGAGGAAGGCAGATTACCTTCTGTTTCTTGCTCTTTGCCTCCTCCTCCTGTCTCTCTTGCAAGAAAGGCATGCCATTTCTTTTTTCCTTCTTCTTTATTAGGCTCTCACTGAAGTTCAACTTGCAACCATATAGTCATAATCAAACACTAGCTCCTTGTACTAATCTCAGTGTTTTTGTGGGCATTAACTAATGAATTGGTGCAGGTGGGGGCTGAGTTCATAGGTACACTTATACTAATATTTGCAGGGACAGCCACAGCCATAGTGAACCAAAAAACTCAAGGCACAGAAACCCTGATAGGACTGGCTGCATCCACTGGACTTGCTGTCATGATAGTTATATTATCAACAGGACACATCTCGGGAGCTCATCTCAACCCATGTGTTACCATTGCTTTTGCTGCCTTGAAACACTTTCCATGGAAACATGTATGCACTCTACGCAACAATATTATATATCACAACTTTTTTTTTCCTTATTAATGAAGTTAAAATTATATATTTTAAATAATATGAAATTCATTTGTTAAAATTATAAAATTTTATTAAGTTGGAATAAAATTGTAATTATGTAGGTGCCAGTGTATATTGGAGCACAGGTGATGGCATCACTGGTAGCAGCATTTGCATTGAAAGTGATATTTCACCCCATAATGGGAGGAGGAGTAACAGTCCCATCAGGAGGATATGGTCAAGCTTTCGCTTTGGAATTCATTATTAGCTTCAATCTCATGTTTGTTGTCACTGCTGTGGCCACCGACACCAGAGCTGTAAGCATGCTCTTAATTTTTAATTAATTACACCTTTATTATTTTTATTTTTTTGGTTATATAGTTCTATTGGATTGGATCTTTGTTAACTATGTGTGAGTATACATAGATAGATTTTAAATAATTAAAGCATAAGCAATAGAAAATTATATTTTAATTACCTAACAGCTAGCTTTTGCGTGGATACAAATAAACTATTGAGAGGAAAAAGGTTTTTCTTATCTTTAGCATGTTTTTTAATACTTAATTCATAATAGACTAAGTTAATAATTTTGAGATAATTTTAATGAATTGTGAGAGGCAAAATTCTCTAATTTAGACTCTATTTCTTTCATGAAAAATAATTTATTTATGAGAAAAAAATTTTCAAAAAAATTTTCTTGGTATTTGAAATATATTAAAATATTAATTTTTTGATTTATAATCTTATAATAAAATTTAGACCACAATTACACTATATTCATACTTATTATTATGAGAAAAATTATATTGAAAAATAAAAAATTATGTGAGATCACTAAGTATTGATGGTAAAAGATAATTATAATAAGTATATTAATATAAGTGTATATAATATATTTTTTATTTAAATGAGTATGTCAAAAATTTTGAAAAAAAATTTTCTCTTTTATTTTTTATTAATAAAAGTTTTTATTAATTAATTTATTTTTAAATATATTAAAATAAAAAAAATGGAAAAAAAATATTTTTCACAAAAACAAACGGAACCTTAGCTCCGTTTATTTTGGTTTCCGCTTGCAAGAAGCAGACGGACCTTCTTGAGGAATTATCCAAGAGACAGGAGTTTTTAAAAGATATTTGATTTGGCAACCCCAAGACACAAGAGTCAATGAAGATGGTTGGGGCTCTCATAAATAATATCAAATCAAATAGGTTTAATAATTCACATTTCTAGGATCAAGATCCAAATGAGTTGTATTTACACCATAAAATATTAAAGTGATAGTAGACTACTGACTCAAATTTATTATAAGAAGAAAAAAAACTTAATTTGAATAATAAGTGGTTTTTTTTAATGAATTTTGTTAAATGAACTAATATTTAAATATTTTTTCATAATATTAGAAAGTTAAGAATTCATATCTTCACATTCAATTCTGAGTTAATACATGGGTAGGGAATAATAGTTTACACCTCCATCCAATAATTAGTAGTCACGAGAGGAACAGGAAGGAGCCTTCGTTGTCCTCAGTATCCATTGCTGTTTGTTTCTAATCTAGAAAATTATGTCAATCTTCTTTAAGGCTTGCGGCTGCTGCTTTTCTCTCTTCCAGACATTGACCATCAAGAACACATTAGCCTTTTTTTTTTGGTCGTCTAGATTCTTAGGGGAGCACATGCCTACGTTTGGTTTGATATGAAGTACTTTAGTCACTTCGATGGGACTCTGGGAACCTCTAATCGTCTTCCTCCTCCCCTTTTTGTTTTCTTTAAAGAACAGTAAGGAAATATTTATTACTTAAACATCCAATTTAATTGCACTTTAATCTTTATCAAATTTAGATCTAAGCTTCCCAAATTTAAATTATGGTCTTGCCTTGGCAAGTTATAGATCGAGCCATTTGGTAGCATTAGTAATTTGATTAACAGTTTAATCCCATCTCACAACACAGAAGATCAGCTCATTCGGGAATTTTTAGACGTGTAGAAAATTATTATACGGTAAGAATCTCAAACAATTACAAATGGTCTAGTATAAGATAATTTTGTGGAGATAGAGCACCTTGGAGCTATAATTTAATCAGTGCACGCAACGTGAAGTGATAATGTATACATGCATTATGCAGGTGGGGGAGTTGGCGGGAATCGCGGTGGGAGCCACTGTCATGCTCAATATACTGATCGCTGGGTATGTCCTTATTCTTCATATATATAACCGAACCTCATTAGCATTTCATAACTGTAACTTATTGGGTTAAACATGTCTGTGGGGAAAAAAAAAAAAAAAAAAGAACAAATAATGCAGTATTTCATCAGTATAGAGTATATTGTACATTGTTATTTTGAGCATGTAACAACACAAGCATACTGAATCTTTCTTGCTTCTGTGGTGCAGGGAAACAACAGGTGCATCAATGAACCCGGTGAGAACATTAGGGCCAGCCATAGCTGCAAACAACTACAAAGCTATATGGGTCTACTTCACTGCCCCGATCCTTGGAGCACTCTGTGGAGCGGGAACTTATTCTGCTGTAAAACTGCCAGAAGAAGATGGTGACAGTCAGGAAAAGCCTTCAGTAGCGAGGAGCTTCAGGAGGTGATCATCAACAAGTTTTTCAAGTATGACCAACAAATATATCAGATAAAAAGTGCAGATGACTCTACAACAGGAAAAAAAAGATCAAACTACCGCACATTAAGTTGTAGTAGCTAAGGTACATATTACGTGCAAGAGAGATATAACATGAATGGATTGACTCTCTAATCCTATCATAAATGAAGAGTACTTCAGTTTTATCCATAGTATATATGTATATTGGAATTCTGTAACAAGGTGTTATAAGAAAGGCCATTTCAGTGCTCCACAAGACTAGTTCTTTACTTTCCTTCTTTTCTTGAATTTTCCCATTGACCTTTATAGTTTCTCTGTCTCATTAACGACATAACATGTAATCTAAACCCCTTCCTTATTTTCCTCTAGCTCTACGAAGGTTGAACCCACACACCAGGATAAATGCCTCCTAAATCCATGTGACAAGGGCAGCCACTTTGCCTTTACTGTCCAATTAAATATTAATTGAAAGAATTTCTGTCCCAATTCGGTGAAAACCATCAAATCTTACAACTACCTAAAAACCTTCTTCTCCATTAAGATTTGCAACCATTTCAATTAGCAACAATGATAGATCTAGCATATTGGAAATTACAGCCCATCAAGCTGAGCAATTAGGCAGAAACAAGAAATATGGAAGCAAACAGCACAAGCAATGCAGTAAACAAAAATAGAAACAACAAAATCAAAATATTTAATTTCAGTATTAAAAAGTTCGATTTGTAGGGCTAAAATTGCTTGACTTAAACCATTAACTAACCTAAATGGGTCTTGATTGCTCCTTGATGGACAAGACTTTTTACTCAATCAAATCTAACAGTATAGGCACCAGGTTATTTTTAGATGAACTATTTAGAAGAAAACTCATTGTCCAGACTTGCATAAACTTCTCTCATAGCTTCTTGGGCTTTGAAATTATCAAGACATTGCCTTGTCTGACAATTTCCTTTTCCCTAAGCATAGATAAGAACAAGATTTGAGAAGGAATACAATCTGATTTCTTCAAGAGTTCTGGTGTTTCTCAAAATGTCAGCAATCTTCATCCATTTGAACCTCAAACAACCTTAAATCGTCAAGATATCAACAAAGTCATGCCCTATATCAATCTGAATTCCACTTGAAAAGAGAAAACCTGAAGAAATTGAAAATAATAACACCAAGGGGGAAAATACCAAATCCAGTAGGATTTAATTTCTTTTTTTTTTTTTTTTTCTTTTGAATAGCTAAAGGTAAAAGGGCATAAAAGCAACAGAAAACTGCACATATTTTAGCACAAAATTAAATCAATTCATGCATTGAGTCTATTGGCTCAGCTAGTTGAGGGAAGTACCTAAGACTAGTCAGCTCACACTTCAAACTCTGCATAAGACATAGACCTCTCCGTGTAGCCCCACCTCTTTAATTCCAAAAGTTTTGTTTCAGACCAGCTAACCTAGCATTAGCAATGAAGCTTCAAAACTACCACATAACTTCAAAACTCCAAGTTAATTATTCTTTTATTTTTCCTATTTTTCCCCGTACCCTTGCACAATAAATAGTCCTATTTCTTTCATTTGTAACCCAAACTCTGTCTCTGCATTCTGGCAGTTTATCTAACAAGGTCATTATTTCTAACAAAGTGATAAAAGAGGTTCAGATTTAGCATCTTTTCCAAAAATAAATCCATCAGTCTATTTGAAAGTTTGACATTAAGTTCTTGTTCAACCATAATTAATCAAGAACCACATCAATGTTGCCTACCAGAAGTTGGTAAATATTTCAGAACTCACAGATTCATACTAAAGAGTTGCAGGATTTATATAAATAAGAAAGAACCTCAAAACTGACCCTCTATCAATTCCTTGCCTTCAAGATCCTTTTCTGTATTCATGATGCACTTCATGGTCCTTGTTCTTCTATTGCATCAATAGAAAATGAAATCAAGTTCTTTGAATTCTGAGGACTTTAGCTGGAAAAAATCAACATTCAAAAAACATTCACTTTTCCTCTCATGGTTTCTAATTATGGTCGCAGTCACAATTGCAGTAATGGTCGTATGTAACAATAACAGAGCTATTGTGGCCGTAACGTAACTGTAACAATAAACCACTATGCAATTTCTTTTAAAAAAAATTGTAAAATGTTGCAAACTAAGAAATATGGATGTAATTCACTAAAACTAAGAATTTCAACTAACTAATAAACATAAAACACCTATCTTAAATAAATATTGACTTTCAACTCTTTAAGTGTAAAAAACACCTATTTTAAATAAATATTCTACGTTACAAGAAGCAAAATTGATTTTTTTAAGTGTTGATGGCTTGAAAAATGAAAATTGAAAGAAAAGAATGATGTTACTGTTATGGTTCGTAATGGTCCTTATTATTACATAAAGGTTGTAACGGCCATTACCATTACATAATGGTCGTAATGGCTGCTATATATATAGAAAAATGTTTTCCGTTATTTAATAGATATAATGGTAATGAGAGGCCAAAATCCTATTAAGCAACAGCCATTATGTAACGGCTGTTATTTAAAACCATTTTCTTCTGGATGCATGAAAACATGGAATTCAGGTTCTTTTACACAAAAGCTTCAACAATAATACATGGTGGATAATGGCACAAAGATTACAGAGAATAATTCATGTCTGAAGACTTAAAAACTATATGTCACTACAAAACATCTTTGAGGCTTCCATTTCACCATTTCCACCATTCCACGTTGCAGTCCATTAATCCCTTGACATCAGAAATACAACATCAATACCAGCAGTAAGCATGTCTGCTTAACTATTCAACTAATACGTATAGGCATTTAGAAAATTTTTTGAAAGAACCTAGGAAGCAGATAGGTGATCTCCTGGTGACATGATGCAATGAAGAACT
>CATIWR010183943.1:0-21145 GCA_949677035.1 Omphalea diandra | reverse complement strand
GCTCACACCTAACTTATACAACTTGTGTTTTAATGGCTAACACAACCTTACAACAATGTGTTTTTTAGGCTAACACAAAACCTCACTCAAGTGTTTCACTAGGCTCACACTTAAACCTTTCTAGAAGTGTTTTTACAGGCTAACACAAAACCTCACAACTTGGTGTTTAATGCTCACAGCTAACACTTACAATTACATAAAGAAGATGAAGAAAATGAGTAGCAAAGATTGAGAGCTTTAATCACTTGTAATAAATTCCTTAGCAACCTTCTTCATGGCTGTTTGGTGGAGTATTTATAGCCAAACTTCACCAAAGAGACATTGCAGATCATAACTCATCAAATTTTGAGACATGCTTGACAGATTTTGCATTAAATGATTGTCAGGATGAAATCGCGGTCGCTACTACCGTTTGCAGTCTCAAAATCCAAATTCTTCAAGGGAAACCCCGTTTGTGTCTAACGGCTAGTCCACGTGGCAGCTTCTTATTAGTTCTTCAGAAAAATATAGTCGTTATCTTTTACCTACTTTCAGAAGTCACAGTCATGAGTTTTCTTACACAGGCCACGACAGAGGATGCAAATTCTTCTGCCAAAGTGGTTAACTTTCTTCCACACGAATCGCGGTAGCTACCAATAAGATGTCTCCGTGATTTTTGACTTCCAACAGTCTTCTGGGACACTTGTCAAGTTGTGGTTATGGACTGCTTCCCTCTTGAGTTACTTTGAAATTTGCGGTCGCGACTAAGGTGTGACTTGCACCGCGAATTCGTCTGTATCATTTTGGCTTCTTCTTTTCCAAGGGTCAAAGCCAAAAATGGCTCTGCGATTTCGCCTGCTTGAATTTTGGCATGTCTTAACATTAGTCGTGGTCGCTAATCCTAGATTGCGATCGCGATTTACATGTCACTTTGGAGTTTATCAACTCCTTTCATTTTTTCTTGAGAGATTGATTCATATCTGTAAAAACAACATTTATTTGAAATATTAGTGACAATCAATCTACTTTGTCAAGATCAAAATAGGTTCTAAGCCTAGGATTAATCATCCTAGTCCAACAATCTCTCCCTTTTTTATTTTGACAACCTGGATTGATCTAAAGTGAAAAATAAGTGTAGTGAAGTAAAGTTGAATAATTACTTATCAAAGATTCCTAAGTGTAAAATAACTTAGCAAAATAATTTCAAAATTTCTAAGTGTGAAACTTATTTGCTTAAGTTACTCCCCCTTAACTTATGCATTTGTTTTCTTACTCCTTCTTATTTTACTCCCTTGTTTTACTCCCCCTTAATTAGTTATCTCTAATTTTTCACTTGAATCTTATTTTATCTCCCCCTTTGGCAAGATAAAAAAGAACTAGTGAAGACTAAAGATAAATAAAGGAAAGTTAAGCATAGGAAGTAAAATGCTATAAGAAATAGAAATGGAGAGCACAAAGAGATTCATAAGCAAACTTTTATATATATTAACTGTGAGATCACAAGTTTTGATTACAAAAGGTAACCAAACAACAAAAAATAAAGTACAAAATTAAACCTAAATACTAAAAAGCTGGTGAATCACTATCATAGTCGGACGAATCTGTCGCTGTCTTCGGGAGGCCGCCTTCAGCTTCGT
The DNA here is from genome assembly GCA_949677035.1 of Omphalea diandra. NCBI lineage: Eukaryota > Viridiplantae > Streptophyta > Magnoliopsida > Malpighiales > Euphorbiaceae > Omphalea > Omphalea diandra. Next base: position 19,529 of record CATIWR010183943.1, on the reverse strand, counting down.
TGCCATCGTCCACACCTTGGTCCCCATCCTGAGTATCTTTAAAGTCTATAAAATCGGGGAGGTGATAGAGTGGAATGCCAAGTTTCTCCTATAGATCCATTATGTCGCTGTGGAGATGGGAAAGGACGAGTGATCGTCTCTTCATCATACACATTATTTTGTCTAGCTTGCGAGTTTTCTTGCACAGGCCGTGATAGAGGACGCAAATTCTTCTGCCAAAGTGGTTAACTTTCTTCCACACGGATCGCGGTAGCTACCAACAAGATGTCACCACGATTTTTGACTTCCAACAATCTTTTGGGACACTTGTCAAGCTGTGGTTGTTGACTGCTTCCCTCTTGAGTTACTTTGAAATTTGCGATCGCAACTAATGCATGACTTGCACTGCGAATTCGTCTGTTTCATTTTGGCTTCTTCCTTTCCAAGGGTCGCGGCTGAGAATGGCTCTGCGATTTCGCCTGCTTGAATTTTGGCATGTCTTAACATGAGTCGCGGTCGCTAATCCTAGATTGCGGTCGCGATTTACATGTCACTTTAGAGTTTATCAACTCTTTTCATTTCTTCTTGAGAGATTGATTCATATTTGCAAAAACAACACTTATTTGAAATATTAATGATGATCAATCTATTTTGTTAAGATCAAAAGAGGTTCTAAGCCTAGGATTAATCATCCTAGTCCAACACACATAGACACCTATGCTTATACCATGGGTTCTTTTGGGGCCAAGAAAATGGAAATCTCCTAAGCCTCTAAGAGGAAGAGACTCATTGTTGAACTAGGATAATCAATCCTAGGTTTAGAACCTCTTTTGATATTGACACAGTAGATTGATCATCACTAATATTTCAAATAAGTGTTGTTGTTGCAGAATTGAATCAATCCCTCAAGAAGAAATGAAGAAGTTGATGAATTCCAAAGTAACATGTAAATCGTGACCGCAACCTAAAGATTTGCGACCGTGATTCATGTTAAGACATGATGAAAATCAAACAGGCCAAATCGCAGTGTCATTCTCGGCCGCGATCCTTGAAAGAGAAAGGTCAGATTGACACAGATGAATTCGCGGTAGAAGTTTCGACTAAGTCGCGACCGCAAATTTTAAAGACATTCAAGAGGGAAGCAAGTCCATAACCACAACCTGACAAGTGTCCAATGAGACTGTTGGAAGTCAAAAATCGCGAAGACATCCTGCTGGTAGCGACCGCGATCTTTGTGAAAGAAAGTTAACAATTTTGGCAGTTGAATTCGCGGTGTCTGTCTCGTCCGGTGCAAGAAAAACTCGCGACCGTGACTTTTAAAAGTAGGTGAAGGATAACAGCTATATTTTTTGAGTGAACTAATAAGAAGATGCCACGTGGACTAGCCGTTAGAAACAAATGGGGTTTCTCTTGAAGAATTTGGATTTCGCGACTGCGAAAGGCAGTAGCGACCGCGATTTCATCCTGACAAGCATTAAATGCAGAATATGTCAAGCATGTCTCAAAGATTTAATGAGCTATGATCTGCAACGTCTCTTTGATGAAGTTTGGCTATAAATACCCCATCAAACAGCCATAAAGAAGGTTGCTAACAAATTTATTTCAAATATTGAAAGCTCTTAATCTTTGCTACTCATTTTCTTCATCTTTTTTACATGTGTTAGGTGTGAGCATTAAACACCAGATTGTAAGGTTTTGTGTTAGCCTGCAAAAACACTTTAGGAAAGGTTTTAGTGTAAGTTTGTTAAAACACTTGAGTGAGGTTTTGTGTTAGCCTAGAAAACACTTTGTTGTAAGGTTGTGTGTTAGCCATTAAAACACAAGTTGTAGTAAGTTGGGTGTGAGCTTGAAAATACCATTGATTTAGTAAAACACCCAATTGAGTGATTGGGGAGTGGACGTAGGGATAGCTTTGCCCGAACCACTATAAAATTCTTGTGTCCTCACTATTCCTTCTTCTTCTCTTCATCTCTATTTTAAATTTTCTATTCACCAATTCAACCCCCCTTCTTGGTGCCTAGGGACAACATCTTATAATAAAAAAATGTTAAAGAAGAAGGGCAAAAAGAAGCTTGAGTAGATTGAATGTTATGGATATGGAAGGCTTGGCCATATGAAAGCAAACTACCTAAAAGCCATAGCTAAAAAGAAGGACAAGAAGAACGAGAATGCTTATAAAGCTAACTTACGATGACTTTAATGCATTTGAACTAAGTGAGGATGAAAAAGAACTAAGGATAGGGAGAAAAGAAAGACCTAATCTCTACCTCATGGCCTTGGAGGAGAACTCTTTAAAATAAGTATGTTCTAGCTCTTTTGATAGTGATTTAGATGAGAATGATCAAGAGTTAGAAAACATGTTTATTGTTAAAAATCTTATTGACACCCTAAAATCGACCAATAATGATCTTGATAAGAGTTTTGAAAGAAACAAAATTTTAAAAACTGAATTGGTGGAACTAAAGAAAAGTTTTAAACTATTACAAAAGGAAAATGAGGCTTTGATAAAAGAAAAGAAATTTTTATGAAAATTTGTCTTTCATAAAATGAGAGTCTCAAGAAATAGATCTCAACTTTGAAAGACACACTTGCCTCTTTTACAAAAGGGAAAAAAATTTGATCTTATTTTGGGCTCTCAAAAGACTTCAAAGGATAGATATGACTTAGGTTTTGATCACTCTAAACCTACCACTTCTAAGCCAAAGTTTGTGAGATCTTCTACCAAAGCTAGAACTCTTTTACCTTCATCTAAATCATATGTACATGATCAAAACTGCTCACATATTCACTCTCACATGCTAAAGGCAAATCATGCCTTTATTTATAGAACTAGGGATGTCAATAATGCAAAGGTTCCTTCATTTGTTAGGCATCAATCCTTTAGAAAGCCACCTCACACTTGTTATACATAAGAGCTTAAGAAAGCATTTGCATGGCAATGCTTTTATTGTGGAAAATATGGCCATAAAACATACTTTTGTTATGCTAGGTTGACAAATGTATATGTTTATGTTGTTAACCCACTTGAACCCAAAATAGAATGGGTACCAAAGAAAGTGTAATTTTGCAGGCTTGGAAGTTCCTCATCCTTTACTTAAAATGGATAATCAATAGTGATTAGAATTGCAGTATTTAAAGAGAAATTTTTATTTTTTGAAATCATTAACTATAATGTGTTTCTATCCCTTTTTTTTTGTTTTGTTTAACATGCTTTTGCTAAGGGAGAGTTTGAATTTTGAACCATCATTAGTATTAGTTTGGATTTTTTTTTTATTTTAGGAATCTCTAACAACTATCCTTCCTCTCTTACTTTCCTCAACACTTGAACAGAATATGTAACCCTAAGTAATTTCAACTGAGTCTTCGTTTGAATTTTTTGGTAGATTTGTTAGAAGAAAGCATATAGATAAGGGGAGTTGTTTTATTAATCTCTAAGTGTTTTATATTTTTGGTATCATTCTATTTGCTTTGTTTTTGAGAATATTGGCTTAAATGTTCGAAAAGGGAGAAAATTTTTTGTATATATTTTTGTCATGATGACAAAATGGGGGAGAGTTTATAGATGCTTTAATTGGTGTCACTTAATTTGGTTTGATACTCTTGTTTGAACTTATTTTTTTAGATGCATTTAGTATGTTTTTAACATTCAACATTTGGTATCCTTTGTGTTTTAAAGTTTTGATTATTTGGTATCAAAGCATTTTGATTTTGTCTTCATTCAAAAAGAAGGAGATTGTTATGAATGCTAAGGAGAGAATATTATGAATGTTTGAAGAACATGTGACCCTAAGGCATTGGTCTAACTCTCCTACTTTGAATAATGTGTTTTTAATGATAACAAAATAATGATAAAACCCAGAGAAGTTCTAATATTTGTATTTTATATTTTTGTTTAGGTGTTGCAGTATAGTCCTTTTAACAAATGTTAGACATTCGCAACGAGCATTAGATCATTCAACGAGCATTAAAAGATGAACAATGGGCATTGAATCAATGTGCGAATAGCCAAAGTCTTTTAAACCTTGCAATGGGCATTGTCCCTTTGCAAAGGGAGTTAGAGAAGTGCTCTAGTTTACCTATGCACTCTGAACCACATCATGGGCATTGTGCTTTCACAAGGGGCATTAATTTGGCCTACCAACAGGCATTGAAAAAGTGCTTCAAATTGTGCTACACATTCTAGACCAACCAATGGGGGTTGATAAACATGTAACAAGTGTTGTCCCTAGGCACCAAGAAGGGGGATTGAATTGGTGAATAAAAATTTCAAAAAAAAGCAAGGATAAAGGGGAAAAGAAAGAGTAGAAGAGAGACAACTAATTTATAGTGGTTCGGGTATAATTGACCCTATGTCCACTCCTCAATTAATCAATTGGGTATTTCACTATCTCAATGGTGTTTTCAAGCTCACACCCAACTTATACAACTTGTATTTTGATGGCTAACACAAGACCTTACAACAATGTGTTTTTAGGCTAACACAAAACCTCACTCAAGTGTTTCACTAGGCTCACACTTAAATCTTTCTTGAAATCTTTTTACAGGCTAACACAAAACCTCACAACTTGGTGTTTAATGCTCACACCTAACAATTACAATTTCATAAAGAAAATGAAGGAAATGAGTAGCAAAGATTGAGAGCTTTAATCACTTGTAATAAATTCTTTAGCAACCTTATTCATGGCTATTTGGTGGGGTATTTATAGCCAAACTTCACCAATGAGACGTTGCAGATCATAACTCATCAAATCTTTGAGACATGCTTGACATATTTTGCATTAAATGCTTGCTAGGATGAAATTGCGATCGCTACTACATTTTGCGGTCGCGAAATCCAAATTCTTCAAGGGAAATCCGGTTTGAGTCTAATGGCTAGTCCATATGACAGCTTCTTATTAGTTCACCAGGAAAATATAGTCGTTATCTTTTACCTACTTTCAGAAGTCGCAGTGGCTAGTTTTCTTGTACAGGCTGCGACAGAGGACGCGAATCCATTTGTCAAAGTGGTCATCTTTCTTTCTTAGGATTCACAGTTGCTACCATCAAGATGCCTCTATGAATTTTGACATCCAACAATCTTCTAGGACACTTGTCAAGCTGTGGTTGTGGACTTGCTTTCCTCTTGAGTTACTTTAAAATTCGCGGTCGCGACTAGGGCGTGACTTTCACCATGAATTCGTCTATCACATTTTGGCTTCTTCTTTTCCATAGGTCGCAGCCGAGAATGGCTCCGCGATTTTGCCTGCTTGAATTTCAGCAGGCCTTAACATGAGTCAGTCGCGAATCCTAGATTACAGTCGCGATTTACATGTCACTTTGGAGTTTATCAACTCCTTTCATTTTTTCTTGAGAGATTTATTTATTTCTACAAAATCAACACTTATTTGAAAAATTAGTGATGATCAATCTATTTTGTCAAGATCAAAAGAGGTTATAGACTTAGGATTAACCATCCTAGTCCAACATGAGATATGCAAATGAAGGGCCAAAACCTTAGGAACTACCTTGGTTCTTTGTTGTAATGGGTTAGGTGTTTGATTTCTAGAGATTTGGAGTTTGTGAGTCACAATTTAAGTAGAGTAACATTAGGATTGTCCAAGCCTCCTTTCCCTAATAGTGGGATACTTATAGAGGAAGAAAAATGCACCAAATCCTAGAATAGTTATGAATGCACGTTGTTCATATCTAATCATATAGAAGATAATGAAAGTTCTGGAATTAGGGTTTTGTAAGCATCGAATTTTAGACATCTGGATGTAAAGCCCAATGATGAAAACCATAGAATTTATTCCTTAGAATGTAAAGGGAATTGCTAAAGAAAGAGATGGAAGATCTTATGATACCTTGGAGAAGCGCAAAACCAAGCCTAAGACTAAGCCCAAAATTGCCTAGCAAGATTGATGGGTTGTGTAACCCATAAAATAGGGTTGTACGACCTATCATGCTAGGCTATACAACCTAGTAAAGGGATGCATAACTCATCCCGAAACTCTAATCCTTAAAATCTTTTAGAACTCGTCCCTTTTTAAATATTAGGGTTGTATAGCCTTAACAAATGAATGTACAACCCATTCTTGGTTTTAGAGCACACATGCAAACCTTAATTCCAGGAGATTCATCTCTCTTTTTGTGATTGGAAGCGTTCATAATGAGACCATAACCATTGTTAGGTCTAGTACACTCACCAACACCTATAAATATCCCTCCTATTTTAAGAGGGGGAGGTTTAAAACCCTAAGGTTACTCTACCAAAATTACTTCTCAAAGCATATTTGACATAAAAACCTTAAACCCTAAACCACTCTAATCACTCCTAAGGTAGAACTAGGTCTAATCTCTTCATTTTTATGCATTTTCTAAGCATTTTAGAGGATATTAGACCCATTATTTGCCTCTAACGGCAAGGATATCATAAAAAAGTGTCTAGAACTCCCCTAACTCCCTTTTCTTCTTCCCCTTCTTTCTTTTTCTATTTTATAAAATCTAGAAAAAAAGGCTATACAACTTTTATGGTAGGTTGTACAACCTATAATCTAGGCTTTACATCCCTAATATTGTGCTATACAACCTAATTTGTTTAGTAAATAGTTTTTGCAAAGTTTATTTTCTTATCTTCTTTCATATTTCTTTCCTTTTGAAGTACTTTTTAGTGATATTTTATAACTCCAATAGCAAAAGAGGGTGAGGTTAATGACCTAGAACCCTTATTCACATTAAAAATGGAGTCTTAGATATGTTTCACATGGGTTTGTTATTTATCATACCGAAAAGCTTTTGGAATCTTTCATTTGATTTGAAAGAGATGTTTTGATTCTATTTTAATAATCTCGAGGCCATGATCGAGTGAGGAACTTGAGATTCCATTGACTTTGAGAGCTTACCTTGTGTTAGGAGTTATGTACTAATTAAATAAATAGTGTTTGGTCCTTCAATTCCTTTCCTTGATTTGACATTCTAACTTATGTATAGTTGTGCTATGGACGTTTTAACTCTTTGTGAGCAATATGAGGGAGGGTTCATAAACCTTAGGTTCTCATTTGGGTGACTTTTTACCTTAGGCCATTCAATATCCTCCAAGTATGCTTTGTATTACATATATCATTCCTTTGATTATTCATGATTCAAGCATTTTAATTCCATTTTGTGTGTTGATTTATGATGTGAGAGTGTGTATATTATGGACTTGGATATATACTTAGGCACCTTAGTATGGAAGACATGGTAATATGGCTTTATTTTTGTGTTTCATTCATTCATTTTGTTTTTGCATCTTTTTCCATTTGAATACTAACTTATTCTTTTCCTTTAGGTGTAAGTACTTTTTTTGAGTTAGACCACAAGTTGATCTCAATGATTACTCCATGTGATTATGAGTGATGGATATATGTGTGTCTATCCCTCTATACCATAAAATGCAAGACCCTGCTCTTTTTTCGACACTTGTGTTTGGATGGATGAATGGTAATGCATGTAAAACCCTTTATGCCATGTCATATTTTCTGACTCCCTTCTTTGGAATGTTATATGTGAATGATGAGGTGCATGATACCCCTTTGCCATTATGCATGACCCCTTACTCCCATAAGTTGATGACTTGGTTTGTTCAAGCGTATTGAGATTAGATGCATGCTTATGCCATTAATTGTACTAATCAATAACTCAACTAAAATATTAAAGGTGAACCAAAGATGCCCGAAGGCCTGATCCCAATATCTAGGCATTTAGGGGTGCCTAACCTCTTTCCCAAACCTTACCCTTTTTTCAAACCCAATCTCTGATGGGGTGGAGATGAAGTGGGCTTTCTAATGGACTTAGTTTAGGTTCAGATATTGCCGCCCCAAGACTCGTATCTTGACTAAAATCGGGTGGCAACTCCACACTCTTAAGGATAATACCAATGTATAAATCCCATTTTGGCCCCCCTAATGAACACCATTTAGAAAAATAGGCTTTAAAACTCACACAAGGCCTAAAGGATTCCTTGTTGATTAAGGTGAGCCATATTTTGGGGTTATCACTAATGTGAAAACCCCTATCCTTTTAATCCCTTGTTGATTGATAAAAAGATGTAGTTGCCAGCAAGAATCCATTTGTTCGAGTGAAAACCACCAAGGCCCTTATATTAGCGACTTTTGCGTTCAATCTTTGGCTCATTTTTAATATTTTAAACTTGTTATTGAGCAAGTCCGTTGCATTTATATAGTCTTCACACTTCATCATGAGCACTAGGTTGCCTTTAGATAAACCAATGGTTCTCCAAGCTTAAGGCTTAAGCTCCATTTGGGCTTTAGAGATTGGAAGGAGGATTCATCATTCATGAGCTTAGTACCTTTGGGTATATAGAATGGAGGATCATGACAACCACCCCTAAGCTTATGGGAGCCATCAACTACAATAACCTTTTCAACCACTGGGCATATGTAGGAGCTAATAGTACCTTGGAATAGGGCGCCCCACTTATTTGTATTTCTTTAAAAGGGAGCTGGAATTCTCAAAGAACTTGACTAGGCATCTCAATGTAAAAACAAATGTTATTCTATTACCCTACAATGTAACTATCCCCAATGTGTAAATACTTATGTATTCCCCTTTCCCTACCATGCAAATACTTTCTATGTATGCCCCTTTCGCTTTAAAGGGATATCTTTCCTTGTTTGTACATATTTTTTCAAATAATGAAAAAAGTTCTTTATTCTAGTGCCTTTGTATATATATTCTTTCAAGACTTCAACTATTCCTTGTCCGAGGCACCCTTTTGTATTCTTTGCCTTATGATGGTATAAGAATGAAAACCCACCTAAGATAGAGCCACTAGACCTCATGTGTGGGAGGAATAAGATTGGAAGGATCTTGTGCATGAATGATTTATGCATAACATGCAATGATTTGTGCATAACATGCATCAATTACCTATTTATGCATCATAATGATAACCCTTAACTTATAGCGATCATAGCTCCATCTAAACCCTTATGTGATAAAAGGGCAATCATTATTAGAAAGAGTAAGACTTTGAGTCTGAGCTAGAAAGTTGACCCGATCATGGATCTAACCATACGACTGGAGATCCAAGAAAAGATGATTACCAATTTCAATAACAAGATAGAAGAGAAGATTGCCAAGGAAGTAAATAAGCACGTCAATTAGATTTTGAAAAAGGGGGGGGGGGGAAACCTTTACTAATAGAACTGACAAAGGCAAAACACCAATGAAAGACCCTAACCTGTGGTGATTAATGATGATCTATTTGGGATGAAAGAATACCATGAAAGTAAGATTACCATGGAAGTGGAAAGTACAACTGCCATTCTGGATAAACCTTTAAAGAGTGAGAATGAGAGCAGTAGGCTTGATGACTTCACTAAACAGTTGGAGAATATACAAAAGGCTTTGGGTGCCAAAGGTTTAAAGAAGGGAATAGATATTGAAGAATTGCTCACTCACAAACCTGAGAAGCTACCGATTAATTTTTGCATGCTTAAACTTCTTAAGTTTATAGGGGTTCAAAATGCTAAGAATCATATTCGTTCATATGTGCTCGTCATAAAGGTGTCAGGGTTTTGATAGATATCACGTTAGAGCTTTTTGAATTGTCACTAAGGGTCCGCAAAGATATAGTACTTCAACTAACCAAAGACTATTAAAGAAGGTTGAAAGGAACTAATGAAAGCTTTTGAGAGGCACTATGCATGTAATTCGGATATAGATATCACAATGTAAGACTTAGAGCCTTTAAAGTAAAAGACCGATGAGAGCTTTAATGAATATATTAGGAGATGGAGGAAGGAAGCTTCAGAGGTGACCACGAGGCCTACAAAGAGAGAACATGTTAGAATGATGGTAAATGGGGCTCTACCTAGTATTGGCACCAAAATTAAAGGAATATTGGTTAGGAGCTTTAAAGAACTTTGAGAAGTAGGTTTGCAAGCCGAAGAGTTCAAATCTGAGTTGAGAAGATAGTATGAGGTAAAGAGTGCCCCATCTCAGCCTCCGACCAAGGGAAATAAGATGATTAAGGTAAATGTAGTAAGAGTGCCAAGACAGTTCATTGATTTGGGGATGCCTCTGTCTAAGGCGTTTAAAAGATTATAGAAGAAGGGAGTGTTAAAGCCTCTAGCCTAAGACCACCTCCTAATTCACTGCCTAAAGGGTATGATGCCAATGCTTATTGTATTTTTTTTTTATCAAATAGTAGGTCACAACACCGATGACTGCTCCAGATTGAGGCATGAGATTTAGGACCTCATTGAAAAAAAAGATGATTGCCCCACTAAATTTTGAAAGGCCCAACATTAGAGGAAATCTGCTCCAAACCATTATAATGTTCCTCCCCAAATTAGGAGACATTTATGATAGATTCTAGAATTCTTGAGGAAGTTGTTGTCGCTATTATTGAGAAAGTCACAAGGGAGACTCTAGTTGTTTGCATTATTAATCCCTAGGAAAGTTTAGATGAAGAAACTAAGGAAAAGAAGAGAAAAAGGATGATCTAGCTATAAGAGGTGAATGATGAAGAGAAAAAAGTAAAGCAGGTCAGTCATGTGACATGCATAAGGAAATACAACCCTAATAAGGAAGCTTTTAAGGAAGTAAGGGTTAAAAAGAAGGCAGAAGAACTCATTGTGAATGAGAAAGAAGATAACAATTCTATTGTAAAATAATTGAAGAAGATGTTAGCCCAGATCAGTGTGTGAGAGTTGCTTATTACCTCTTAAAAGCATAAGAGGTTCATGGTTGAGGCTTTGTTGAGTCTGATTATCTCAAAGGAAGCTACTTTAATGGATATCATTGCATTGGTGACTAACAAGGGTGAAATCACTTTCTTAGATGAGGATTTGCCACCGGAAGGAAGGGATCACAACTTGGCCCTATTCATTAAAGCTGAGGAGAAAGGGAGATGCATGTCATATGTAATAGTTAATGATGGATCATGGATTAACATCTGCCCATTGAAGTTACTGGAAAAGTTTGGTTTGTCTGGAAAAGATTTGAAAGCTTTTAATAGTGTCATTCGAGCTTATGATGATAGTAGAAGGCCAACTTCAATGATATTCAAGACCTTGGTAAAGATAGGTATAGTGGAGGCAATGATAAAATTCATAGTCTTGGATATTTCGATCACTTTTTCACTGTTGCTTAGAAGACCATGCTATCACTCATTAGGTGGTGTGCCTTTTACTGTTCAACAAAAAAGTTAAGATTCCATACAAAAGAGAGATTATGACCATATGCATAGAGGTTGGGGAGATTATATCAACTTTAAGTATGGTTGTTCTACATCTTTAAGAGTTTTTAGTTGCTGAAGTCACTAATAAGTGGGTTGATTCTAATGTAATGGGGATTATGAAGAACATGAACTTTCTGCCAGGATAAGGTGCTGGGGAAGAATTCCATAAGCATATCAAAATTCCCAGAGATTCACACTCAGACTACATGGAAGCAATTGGGCTATCATGACGATGGGACGAAGCTAGGAGTGTGAGACTTGTAGGGACTATTATCAAATTTCTTTATGAAATAAAGGGAAGCAACCAAACAAGTCGAGCAAGAAATCCCTGAGAAAGAGAAGTTGCTAGGCAAAGATAGAGATGAACTCAAAAGGGCCTTTTTTTGGATGGATGTTGGCGATTTGGGGTCTTAAAATTATCAAGATTCATCAGAAAAAGAAGACAGTAATAGGTAAAGAAATAATAGGTGAATTATAGAACATAGAATTTTGATCTACCTATATATGAAATCGATAAAGCAAAAGTTTCAAAAAATAAGATTTAAGTGGGTCTAGTTGGTCAAATAAGAAGAGCAAAGTAGTTGAATGCCAAGTTCTTGGAGGTGGTGGACTACCCTGAGTGGTTAGCCAACATAGTATCGGTATCGAAGAAGGATGAACAGTAAGGATATGTGTCAATTATAGAGATCTAAACAAGGCATGCCTAAAGGACGATTTTCTTTTACCACACATAGATGTACTAGTTGATAACACTATAACTTATGTTATTTATTCCTTCTTGGATGGATTCTTTGGGTATAACAAAATTCTCATGATTATCACAAATAAGGTAAAGATAGCTTTTATCATATAATGAGGGATGTATTACTATAACGTGATGTTGTTTGGGTTAAAGAATGTTGGAGTGACATTCTAGCGAACGACAACTGCCCTGTTGCATGACTTAATTCATAAAGAGGTAGAAGTGTATATGGATGACACGATGGTGAAGTTAGAAACCAAGGAAAGACACTATGAAGCTCTAAAGAAATTCCTAAAGAGGATTGACAAATTTAATTTATTCGAAAAAGTGTGTGTTTAGGGCCACCTCCATTAAGCTGTTAGGACACGTGGTTAGCGAGAAGGGAATCAAAGTAGATCTAGATAAGGGAAAGACAATTCAAGACATTCCTACACTTAAGATGGAGCAGGAGATTTGAGGTTTTTCTAGGTTGCTTCCAGTACACCAGCCAATTTATAGTAAGACTAACTCCCATTATAAGTTGATCTTTAAGTTGTTAAAGAAGGATTAACTGATGAAATGGAATGAATAGTGCCAAAAATCCTTTGAGAGAATAAAATAGTATCTAACCCGTCAGTGTTAAAGCCACCGAAACTCAAAAACTATTAATTTTGTACCTAACAGTAAAAGATGGTTCTAATAGTGTAATGTTAGCTTAAGAAGATGAAACAGGATATGAACATGCAATGTACTATCTCTGTAAGAAATTTTTGTCTTATGAAGAGAAGTATAATAAGGTTGAGAAGATTTATCTGACACTAATTTGGGTGACAAAAAAGTTGAGGCGCTATTTTCAATCATATTCTGTGAAAGTGTTTTAAAGCTTGACCCGATTAAGTACTTACATGAGGCACCTACCCTAATGGGAAGGTTGGCAAAATGGTTGATCCTATTTATTGAGTTTGACATCTAATATGTGACCAAGAAAGTGATAAAAGGTTAGATAGTTTCGAAGTACTTGGCACAACAACCTCTCGAAGAAGGCAAATATAAGCATCCCCAGTTCTTAGATGAAGGGTTAAGAGCAAATGAACCTCAAGAATGGAAAGTATACTTCAATAGAATTGTAAATAAGAAGGGGGTAGGTGTAAGAGTAATACTAATCTCACTAGAAGGAGAGCTTTTCCCTATAGCTAAGAAATTGAATTATAGGGTGACTAATAGTATGGATGAATATGAAGCTTATGCACTAGGGCTTAAACTCTTGAAGCAAATAAAGATTAGGATAATAAAGATGTTTAGGGATTTGTGGCTAGTCATTTCATAAGTCACATATGAATGAGAACTAAAAGAAGAACTGTTGGCCCTAGTGCACTAAGAAGGGGAGGCTGAATTGGTAGAAGATTAAAAAATTTAGAGGGAATGTGAGAAGTTTAGAGAATTGAGATAGGGCAGAGAGAAAGAACATAGGGTAATTATAGTGGTTTAGGTGTTAACAAAGCCTACGTCCACTCCCCAATTCTTCACAATTAGGTATTTCGCTCAACTTAAAATGGTGTTTCTAAGCTCACACCAAACTTGTACAATGTGTTTAATGGCTCATGCATAACCCTTACAATTTGTGTTTCAAGGCTCACACAAAATCTTACTTAAGTGTTGTTCACATTCTCACACTTTAACCTACTACAAGAGTTTTGATAGCTATGCTAACTCTCATCCCAAATACAATGGTTTTTAATGGTTACACTAAACAATAAGAACTCACATTTAAATAATAAGAAGTTGTAAAGCAAATTAGCAAGACTTTGGCTATAATAAATGAAATTCTCTTGCATTCATATATGTTTAGTGGAGTATTTATAAGCAACAACCACCAAAGAGACATTACTAACAAACTATGCCTAAATTTATATGGTAAGCTAGGCAGATTTTGCATTAAATGCACTAGGCTGATTTTACATTAAATGCCTGTTAGATTGAAGTTGTGGTCGTGACTGGCATTTCATGATCACAATTTTCCAATTTGTACTGGAAAGATTGAATTACGGTATAAAACCCTATTTTGTGTCTAACGGCTAGTCCATATGTTCTTCTGCCATTGGTGCTATTATAGTCGTTGTGTTTGACCAACTAACTAAAAGTTGTGGTTGCGATCGATATTCTTTTTGGTCATGACAGAGATTGTGAATCCTTCTGTTTAGTGAGGTGAAAGCACTCTTTTAGGTTGCAGTCACTACAAAACCTTCACCCTTGTGAATTTTGATATTCCAACGGTTGCCTTGGACACCTGGTGGATATGGTTGTAGACTTGGTTCCCTCCTTTTAGTTATGAAAATTGTAGTTGTGACTCTGGATGCAAACACCATTGTGAATCTCTATATGTATCTTTTAAGTTTCCCTCAGTTGGATTGCGACTGTGATTTTCTCCATAAATTCTTCTAGCCCAAATTCATCCATTCTTATAGCATGGTTGTTGTAGTGAATTAGAGGATCCTGATCGGGAATTTGGATGTCTTACCCAAAGTTAGAGATTTAGACTTCCATTTAACTTCCAATGAGAAACTAACTTAAAAACTGCAAAAACAAAATTTAAACAAGACATTAGTACCTATCAATCTTTATTGACAAAATCAAAAGAGACCTTTGACTTAGGTTTGACCAAGCTAGTCTAACAATCTCCCCCTTATTTATTTTGACATCTTAGATTGATTTTACTTAAGGAAAATGAATTGCATGAGTGTGAAGTTGAGATGGTCAATGATTTAAACAAAACTTATTTATCAAATAAGTTTGTTAAAGATTTATAAGTTTGAAATAAAGTACTCCTATTGCTCCTCCTCAATTTATACTCCCTTTATGATATATCATGCACATTCTTTTGCTACTTCCCTTTCTCCCCTTTGGTAAGATAAAAATGATAGCAAAGTTTAAACATGGAAGTGAAAGTGCATGGATATCAAATGTATGAAGCATAAATTGAGATAGAATAATTTCATAGAACAAATGAGTATATAAAACAAGTATAGAGAAATCACATAAAATGAGAAGCACAATTGTAAAGAAAAACAACAGTTTTATTCATTAACAATTATGGGATCACATCTTATACATAAACAAAAAGACAAAGGAAAACACTAAAAAAGCTAAGAACAAGCTAGAATATTAGAGAACTATCACCATCTCCTGAGTCATGAATTTCTTCATTTGCTTCTTCGCCTTGAGCTTTATCACCTTCCTCAACCTCTTGATCATCCTCTTCTTCAGGAGTGTCCTCCTAATCCTCAAAATCAGGGAGGTGGTAAAGAGTAGCACCCACTTTCTCTTGAAGATCCACAAAATCACTATAGAAGTGGGAGCGTAGAAGAAATCTTCTTTTGATCATCCTCATCACTTTGTCAAGCTTCTTGTTGATTGAAAAGAGAGAGATTACAAAGGATTCGATTTTAGGCTTTGGTTGGGGAGGTGGAATGGATTGACACCCTTTTCAATGGCTAGCCTCTTCCTTCTTGAGGTTTGAGAAGTTTCCAGCTTCTGAGCCCCAAATGCACCTAAAGTGTAAGTGTAAGAATTAAGGTGTATGGTCTTAGCATTTATAAGGTAAGGTAAGTTGAAAAGTTATGGGATGGCAAGTACTTTTGTTGAGGAATTTCTCATTTTCCTCATTGAGTGCACCCATTTAACGATATATGGCAGTTACATAAGTGGGTAGAAGAAATTGGATTTTTGGCTTAGTACTCATATAGATCAATTGATCCATAAGGTACCAGCCAGTTTGGATAAGTTTATTCTTAGTCAAGCAGAATAGAAAGGCTAGATCTTTTTGGGAGACCTTCTTGTTACTATTACATCTTGCATTAACAAAGAAGGTGATGATGCATTGAATAAGCCAGTTGGGTAAGGTTCGAATTTATTTGGCTAGGGAGGTTTTGGGGTCATGTTTAGTCTTGATAGAAATTTCAGACCAAAACTTTGAGTAAATGATGTCAAGTGCAGAGATTGTGAACATGATGTCTTCTCCTACTTGAAGAGATTAGAGAGTTGTTCAAAGGTAATAAAAAATGGTTCCCCAAAAGCCCTGAATATCAATCCATACTGACCTGCTCGCAATTTTGTTTTTTTTACTTAAGATCACTATGCACATGAATTCCTATACTATTTCTTCATAATCAAGCTTGTCTCAGAAGTTGAATTCATTCCAACCCAAGTTAGAAAGGTAGGCATGGTTTTTTATCTTTAATTTTAAGTGATTTAAGGAGAAATATTGAGAGAATTTTGTTTGGTTGGATTATCTTGGAAGAATTGGCCTTGTAATAATCCTTTTCTTCCTTAGTGGTCCCTTTCATCATGTGAAAGGTAAGTGGACTAGATGGTTGGGCTATTGCTTTCCCTTTTTTTTTTGCTTTGGAGGCTTTCTTAGGGCCATTGGAGATAGGAGGGGATTTAAAGAAGGTTTAAGGAGTAAGAATGAAAATAGATGAAGCATTTTAGCAAATGTGAGTTAACATAATATTTTAAGGGTTTAAATAGGCCAAGAAAAGATGTAAAAATGGTAAAAAACGGTCAAGAATGCATTTAATGAGGGGGTGCCATCAGTTAGCAGTCAAATCAATTAATGCTTAGCAGTTACTCAAATTCGCAACAGCGAACAACAAGTCGTGACCGCTAATTACAAAATATATGAGTAACAAACGAAAAATCCTTGAAAATCGATGGGGTCAATAGTCAAAACTTTTGAATTTTGAAAAAATTCGTGATAGAGATTGAAAATAGTGACCTTAAATTGATGGGTGACAGACATAATGACAAGTACCTATAAATCGTGACAACAAAACAAAGAGTAGTGACCATGAATTACTAGTCAAGAAAAGTAAACATGAGAGGATAAGATTTGACCTTCTAAGTTGTGATCCACTTAATATATTGATGCTTAATTCATGCAAATTGGCATAGTGAGGCATAGTTGTATAAAGAATTAAGACATCCAAAGAAGTAAACTGCCATCCATCATATATACCAAACAATCATTCAAGAATAAGACACCATACAAGAGCACTCTAAAAGATCCAATTTTCACTTCAAGGGGCTTCCATCAAGCACTCTCAACTCTTTCTTAATGAAGTTCATCCTTTTTTCATTGAGAAGTTTAGTGAAATATATGTAAGTTGATGGTTAGTGTCGATAAATCCCAACACTACATCATTATTTTGGACATGATCCCCAAGAAAATGATGTCTGATATCTATATGTTTGCTCTTAGAGTGTTGGATGAGATTCTTTGAAAGATTTATTGCATTAGTGTTGTCACATTTGATGGGAATGTGATCAACAACTTTGTCATAATCCTTTAATTGTTGTTTTATCCAAAGAACTTGGGTGCAACAACCCACAACTACATATTCTACTTTGACAGTGGACAAGGCAATCAAAAGTTGCTTTTTACTAAACTAAGACACTATGCATTCTCCTATGAATTGCAAGTTCTAAAAGTGCTCTTTCTATCTAGAAGGCTACTAGCATAGTCCGCATTCAAATAACCTATAAGGCTAAATGATGAATCTCTAGGATACCATAAACCTAAATGCAATGTACCATGCAAATATTTAAAAATTCTTTTAACAACATTAAAAGGTGATTCTTTAGGGCAAGATTAAAATCTAGCACTCATGCATACACTGAACATGATATCAGATTTAGAAGCAGTAAGATAGAGTAGAGAACCAATCATACCTTGATATCTCTTTTCATCAATGGACTTACCCTATTCATCCTTGTCTAGTTTGATGGTAACACTTATTGGTGTCTTTGCCACTTTGCATGCTTCCATGCCAAATTTCTTTAGTATATCCTTTGTGTACTTGGCTAGGTTGATGAAAATCCCTTCTTTAATTTGCTTGATTTGTAGGCTAAAGAAAAATTTGAGCTCTTATATCATGCTCATCTCAAATTCCCTAGTCATACACTTGGCAAAATCCTTACAAAGAGATTTATTAGTAGCACCATAAATGATATCATCAACATATATTTGCACAATGAGTGTATCATAATTATGCCTTTTAACAAATAAGGTTGTGTTAACCGTCCCCTTTTCAAAATCATTTTACAAAAGAAATGAATTAAACCTTTCATACCAAGCTCTTGGAGCTTGTTCTAAACCATATAAGGCTCTATTCAATTTAAAAACATGATTTAGAAAGATATGATATTCAAAACCAGGAGGTTGTTCAACATAAACTTCCTTATTAATGATACCAATTAAAAAGCACTTTAACATCCATTTGGAAAAATTTAAAATTCTGGTGACATGAATATGCTAAAAGCATCCTAATGGCCTTTAATCTCGCTATGGAGGCATTGATTTCATCATCATCAATGCCTTCCTCTTGGTTGTATCTCTTAACAACCAATCTAGCCTTATTTCTAGTGATGAACCCTTGCTCATCTAACTTATTCCTAAACACCCATTTCCATCCTACAATAGGGTGTTCCTTAGGCCTAGAAATAAGTTTCCATACATTATTTCTCTCGAATCAGTTGAGTTTCTCTTCCATGACAATTACCCAACTCTCATCATCAAGAGCCTCATCAATAGATTTTGGCTCGAATTAAGAAATGAATGCAAGATTATTATCTGAAGAATTGAGTTAAGATATAGTACTTACACATCCTTTGATATATCACCAATGAGGTCATTTGAGTGATGCTTGGAAAATTTTCAATCCTTGGAAAGATCTTGATTTAGGGTTTCCACTTATTGATGTTGGGGTTCTTTTTTTTTTTCTTGATGACTTACCTTCACCATGGTCTTTATCCATCTATTTTGTGGTTGACCCTAATTCCAATTTTTCAAAGTTACCTCTAAGATTATCAACAAGAAAACCTTCCCCAAGATCAAGTTTACTAGATTCATCAAATATAATATTCATAAATGATTCAACAACCATAAAACTCTTAGTAAAAACTCTATAGGCTTTGCTAGAGGTGGAATATCCTAAGAAAATTCCTCTATTTATTTTTGAACCAAGATTTCCAAGATTATCCTTGGTATTTAAGATATAACTTGCATCTAAACACTCTTAGGTATGACTACTTAGGTTTTCCACGATTCCAAAATTCATAAGAAGTTTTATTAAGGACGAGTCTTTTGAAAACATGATTTGCAATGTAACACAAAGTTTTGATAGCTTCAGTCTAAAAGTAATTAATTAATGAATACTCATTGACTATAGTTCTAGCCATCTCTTCTTGTGTTCTATTTTTCCTCTCTACAATACGATTTTGTTGTAGTGTTCTAGGAGTTGAAAAATTATGAAAAATCCCATTCTCTAAGCAATAAGATTTAAAAGATTCATTTTGAAATTCTTTTCCATGGTCACTTTTTATAGAAGAAATGAAGTAATCCTTTTCATTTTGAACTCTTTTTGTAAAACTTTTAAAAGCATCAAAGGTGTCATGCTTATGCGCTAGAAAGTCAACTAGGACAAGAGCATAATATTTACCACTTAAACTAGTACTCCTAGTGGGTACTATCAAGTCCATATAAATAAGTTGAAGAGGTCTAAATGTACTTACAACATTATTTGCTTTAAATGAGGATTGATGTTG
>CATIWR010183930.1:0-38212 GCA_949677035.1 Omphalea diandra | reverse complement strand
ATAACTTTATTTTTTTTCTTATTTCAGTTTTTCTTTTTTTATAGTATATAATTGTATTAAATATAATTATATTAATACAATATATACTTATATTAATTTATAATTATATTATATTATTATAATTATATAATTTATATTATTATAAAAGATATTTTTATTTCACAAACATAATTTTAGATGCATATAATTTATTTAATCTAATGAATATTTATTTTATATTATATAATATAAAATAAAAATTATAAAAAAATAATGGTGCAGGTTCATTTCTTATACACTGTAGTTTCATTTTTTATACATTATAAGATCATTTCTTGTTAAACACTGTAGGTTCATTTCTTATACACTATAGAATTATTTTTTATTATATACTGTAGATTTATTTTTTTTTATATATTATGCGTTCATTTCTTGTATAATATAACTTCATTTTTTATATACTACAGGTTCATTTTTTATGCACTACAGGTTCATTTTTCATACACTATAGATTTATTTTTTATTATACACTGTATATTCATTTTTTATACACTGTACGTTCATTTCTTATACACTATAGATTCATTTCTTTTATAATTCATTAATAAAAATTAATATATATATATATATTAAAATAATATAATATATTATAATATTTAATATAATTTAATATATTATAATTATAATATAATTATTTTATAAAATTTATAATATATTTTAATATAATAATTTAAATTATATTAAATGTTTATATAATATTTATATTTAATAATATAAATATATAATTATAATAATATAATATAATGACATATTAACATAATTATATATTGTATTAATATAATTATATATATTATACACAATTATAGTATATCATTTATAAAAATAAAAAATAAAATTAAAAAAATAATATTTTGCGCTCTAGGGACGTGTCATAAACCCTTAATTTGCCTCCCTCCAACAAGTTGATTGACGCCTCAAATCCATTGGCTTTGGCCCAGCCACCAAGCAACCAATCTCAAATGGCAAACTCACAATC
The DNA here is from genome assembly GCA_949677035.1 of Omphalea diandra. Classification (NCBI taxonomy): domain Eukaryota; kingdom Viridiplantae; phylum Streptophyta; class Magnoliopsida; order Malpighiales; family Euphorbiaceae; genus Omphalea; species Omphalea diandra. The sequence goes on along the minus strand of CATIWR010183930.1, from coordinate 37,197 downwards.
AATGTTTCAAAATTAGACTGTTCAATGAATTGATAAGTTAATTAATTTCTGATTCAGTGGATTTAATTGATATAATTAATTCAATTTAATTGATTTAATAACAAATAAAATTTTAAAAAATTATTCCAATAATTTTGAAAAAAAATATTAAAGATATAAATATATTTATAACAATTAAAAATATAAAAACAATATTAAAAATTGATTCAAATCAAACCAAATAATCATTCATTCGATTTTCAATTTTATTGATTCAACAAACCAACTCGATTTTTAAAACTTTGCTCACAATTAGCTATCGCAGGTCACCCATTTGAAAATCTATCTTATCCATTTTTATCATCTGCGGTGCATATACGACTTGTAAACAATTAAGCAAAGGCTATGGATCTACTTTGGAACTCAATCCAATGGTTAAAGACGATTGGATTTTTGCAAGTTGCAGTGCCTCCATTTCCTAGCTACATGAAACGTGTCATGTCCGTACCACATTAAAGCCTATATATACCTCATGTACCCTCGATAAAACGCATGCAAATTCACCCTACTGATAATCAGTTAATATAAGCTAGTCCATCATGTTGAAAATGATTGTAAACTTGAGTTTTATCTGCCTTCTCATGGCCATAACCACTATGGCTCAATCCCCAGCTGTGCTCGATACCGATGGGCATCCGCTTAGGAGCGACAGAGAATACTACGTACTACTAGCTGCAACTGATGTCGCTGGTGGCTTAACCCTGGTCAATCTCAGCGGTAATTCTTGCCAATTCCACGTTGGTCAAGAACCCCTTTCAACCGTCGAGTCACAAGGCCTTCCGGTCATCTTCAAACCAGTTTCTGGGGAGAGAATTGTTAGAGAGGGTAGTGATCTGCACATTGCGTTTTCAGTTGTTTCGATCTGTGATCAATCTACTGCATAGAGGATAGGTGACGAGGATACACAGACCAGAAGGAGATTAATTGTGACTGCAGACAAAGTAAACCAACCGAGCGCTTTCAGGATTGATAATAATAGAGGTCTCTATAACTTGGGTTGGTGTCCAGATTGTGGAAGACCGAATTGCCCAAGGCCGAGATGTGGAGCTGCTGGTATTTTGATTCGGAATGGGAAAAGATTGTTGGCTTTGGATGGTGCTGCTTTTCCTTTCCGGTTTAGGAGGGCTAATTAATTTACTTCCTTATTAAGAAAAATGTGGCTTCCAGCTAAAGGGTATTGTAATGAACATAAAAACAACTAAATAAATGGCGAAGCCTCTTGCCGATAGTGCTTCATCTTTATCCTTTAATAAATCTAGTTATTACTTTATTAGATATAAATGAATTCTACCATTTAGGGCTCAAAATTATTGATTTTCAAAATTCAAGAAATTAATCTTGTTTCATATGCTATTGAAATTTATCTATCAAATTTTCAAAACAAAATAATATGGAACACAAAACAAATGAAACAAAACAAGATAATTTGGAATTCATGAATTTTAATTTTTTTAAATGTAAATATTAAATAAATATAATTCATTTAATATCTATTTAAAATCTAAAACACAAAATCAAATACTTTTTTCGCTCCAAAATGATTGGTAAAATTTTATTTTCACAGAAATTAAGAAAATTAATTAATTATAGTTATTTTGTGTATTTTAATCACTTTCTCACTAAAATATCCTTATTTATTTTTTATTTTATCAACATTAATGAAGTATAATTATTAATGTTGCTTATGAATGTTAACCCTTTTTTTTAACATTATACATCAAAAACCTTATAATCAAATGAAAAAAAAAAATGATTGTTGGAACTTAAAAAAATTATTGAAGATTATATTGAAGATATAAATTCAAAGTAAAAAATATAGGAGTAATTTATTGATGGTGTAGAAATAAATGTCAATTAATAAGGTATATTAGACAATTGTTTGATTAACTATCAATTAAAAAAGAAAATTGACAATCATTTTGGGATATCGAAAATAACAATTTTGTCAATCATTTTGAAACAAAATATTTAATAATACAAAAAAAAGTCTACAAAACTATGATATATCAATTATATAATATTAATATATAATATCAATTTTGCAATATAAATATAATAAAAATACCAAAAAGCAAGTATGTAATTCTACGATATATCAATTCTGAAATATATGTATATATATATATATATATACACACACACACATATATAGAATTTGTGTACACCTTACTGTAATTTATATAAAATTCATTTATAATCTATATTTTATTTTGTCAATATAAATAATTATAAATAAAATTTATTTTAAATTTTATGTCGTTAAATCCTTAAAATAGATTATAATTATATTAAATTCTATTAAATTTAATAAAATTTATAAATAAATTTCTTCATTATAACTAAAAACTTTAATTAATTTTGTTCTTTTTTTCATTCTCTCTTCTCTTTCTTTCTTCTCTCTCTACTCTCTCTCATTTCTTTTTGTCTTTTTTTACCTTTGCAAAATTTTTCTAAAAATAATACAAAAATATTTTTATAAAAATAAAATACTTCATTGAATTTTACACTTAAATCAAATAAAAAACTTATTTTTTGAAATGAATTCTATTTTATTTTGTAATATATCAAACATAAAAATTCATTAGCAGAATAAATTCTATAAGAAATTCATTAAATGAAATAAATTTTAAATTAGAATTGAATTAAATACTATATAATAGTTAATTACTCTCTCTCTCTTTCTCTCTCTCTTTCTCTCTCTCTCTCTCTCTCTCTCTCTATATATATATATATATATAGTCTTAGAAATTATGTTACAGAATTTTCTCCATATAACAAGTAATTTCTTTATTTTATTATTTTTTAAAAACATAACATAATTTTTAAAAATTTAATGATAATTAAATTTAATTTAAAATAAAATAATAATTCTAATATAATATGAATTCTATATTATAAAAAGATTAATTTTCAAGTATAAAAATGATTTCATTGTCAATCAATCAATATATATAATTCTTTTTTTTTAAGAAGAAATAATTTCATTCAACTTTGGCAAACAATACAAATGGGATGCCTCGTTAAAAACCTTAGGAGGTAAAATCTAATGGGAAAAAAGCCTCCAAAGGAAAAAAGAGTACACACAAGATTAAGCACAGCCAAAACCAAAAATCAAACCAAAACAGGAATGAGAAGGTCATGAAGCCACCCAATGCCTTTATCCACCAACCGAACTAATTCACCCTCATTCTCCATACCCAACTTGGCAAGTGAGTCAGCAGCAGTATTAATCACCCTAGGAACCCATTCAAATGCATGGATTCCACAAAAGATTGCTCGCCGCTGAATGTCATCCACAACAAGCCAGCCTCTGATCTGAATCTTCTTAATGGACGATAGAAATAGCCTCTTTTGAATCCAAAACTACATCAACATTCAGCAAACCACACTCTACTGCCAACAAAAGCCCCTCTCGGATCGCAATCAACTCTATCATCAGTACCAACTCAGTATAGCCATAACTCGCCGCCCGAGCAACCATGCAATCACCCCTCTGGTTTTGAATAACAACCCCAACACCTGCTCTATAACCTTGTCGGGAAACAACCCGATCCATATTTAATAGACTGCCCTGCAACTCTAAGCTTCAATGAGGTCCTTCTTCAGTAGACAGGGACTTGGGAGAAATTACCTTAAAACTCAGCGGAGTTGGAAACCATTTATCATGGTAAATTCGGACACTATGCCCATCTCCAATACGCCATGTGAGCCCCATATCAAGAAGCTCTCGACCCCATTAAATGCTTCGCCATGTGTAGGATGGATTTACACCACAATTTGCTGGCATAAAGGAAGTTTGTGGAAAGTACTTTCCTTTGATAACACAGGCAACATGCTAGAGGTAACAAGCAAGTGTGGCCTGGTAATCATCCTCCAGGCCTGTTTGGCCAACATTGCTTGATTAAAGATCTTCAGTTTTCGAAAACCTATCCTACCAGCAAATTTCGGCTAACAAAGATAAGCCCATGACTTCCAATGCATTCTTGGATGCTCATTCGTCCACCCCACCAGAAGTTAGAGCACAACCGCTCAATATCGCCAAGGATGACCTCAGGATTTTGGAGGGCTAATTTTCAAAGTAATGTAAAAAAAAAAAAAAATTAGGAAAATAGTATTAATTAAAAAATATTTATTAAAATAAGGCAATTCAGAAAGTAATTGAGGAAATGGGGCGGTCAAACAGTTGCGTCCGCCGGTTAAATCGGCGGACGTTACTGTTAACGACAAATTTTTTTTTTTTTAATGCTACGTCCGCCAGTATAACTGGCGGACGTAGCAGGCTCTGCTTTGCACTAAATGCTATATAAGTATATTATTAAAATATTATATAATAATTTTATTATTTTATTATAATATAATATAATAAAATTATTATATATTTTAAGATATAATATAATAATAAAATGTATAAAATATTATAAAATAAAATAGCAAAATATTTTTAAATGAAATATAAAATTATTTAAATTTTTTTAATTATTTCGCTTGCTATTATAAAAGACGAATAAATATATTTTGAAAAAAATTTAGCACATAAATGAAATATTATTAAAAGTAATAGTGAATAAAATTATGAAAATTAGTTAAGACAAGAATAATTTATATGCACAAACATAACATTCGTGTATGTAATTAGTTTGCTAGTTAAATTGTTGAACGAGCGAATGTTTTGTCACTCTGATTTGTAATTTAACTGGTGAACGAGAGAGAATATTTATCTACACGAATGTTATGTTTGACAATTTAACTTTTAATAATATTTGATAAATCAGAGTGACAAAATATTCGCTCGTTCGACAATTTAACTAGCAGACTAATTACATACACGAATGTTATGTTTGTGCATATAAAATTATTCTTGTCTTAACTAATTTTCATAATTTTATTCACTATTACTTTTAATAATATTTCATTTATGTGCTAAATTTTTTTCAAAAAATATTTATTCGTCTTTTATAATAGCAAGCGAAATAATTAAAAAAATTTAAATAATTTTATATTTTATTTAATAATATTTTATACATTTTATTATTATATTATATCTTAAAATATATAATAATTTTATTATATTATATTATAATAAAATAATAAAATTATTATATAATATTTTAATAATATACTTATATAGCATTCAGTGCAGAGCCTGCTACGTCCGCCAGTTACTGGCGAACGTAGCATTAAAAAAAAAAAAAAATTGTCGTTAACAGTAACGTCCACCGGTTTAACCGGCGGACGCAACTGTTTGACCGCTTCATTTCTCTAATTACTTTCTGAATTGTCTTATTTTAATAAATATTTTTAATTAATACTATTTTCCTAATTTTTTTTTTTTTTACATTACTTTGAAAATTAGCCCTAAGGCGACAAAGGGTCACCTTGACGAAGCCCACGCCTGGGAGAATCGGACCCAATTCTCTCCCCTCATCCAGCACACGGTATCCCACTGTCTTAACATAAAGCATAATAAGGTTGATCCAAGATGAGTGAACCCATACATTCCATTACCTCCTGAAGAAATAACCATTCTACTCTGTCGTAGGCTTTACTCATGTGAGTTTTCCTTTTCAAGAAATGCATAATCTCACTTGTGATGAGAGTGTTATCTATAATGGCCTTACCTGGCACAAAGGTGCTTTGAAATTCTGCAATCACAAAAGGCATGACATGCTTCAATCTGTTTGCTAGCATTTTAGCCGCAATCTTGTAGATAACGTTGCATAAGGCAATAGGTCGAAGGTCCGACATTGCAATCAGATTACACTTTTTGGAAATGAGAACAATATGTGTATCGTTTATACCCTAGGGAAAAGCACACTTATTGATAAACTCCATACAAGCATTAGTAATGTCTTTACCCTTGATTGACCACGAGTTCTGAAAGAATGAAGGATTCATGCCGTCTGGTCCCGGCGACTTATCAGGATGCATACTGAAAAGCGCATCTTTAATCTCCTTCTCTATCACAGGGGCAATTAAGAACTCATTCTGCTCAGCCAAACCTTACTACTAATACAACTAAGCACCTCATCCCCCTCACCTCCTCTTGTTGCAAACAAGTGTTGAAAGTACTCTACCATTAGCTCCCATAACTCGTTCCCCCTACTCCTCCAATCCCCATTATCATCCTTAAGCCTAACAAGCCTATTCTTTCTTCTTCTAGCTGTGGCAGAGGCATGAAAACATTTGGAGTTCATATCATCCTCTCGCAACCAAAACTGTTTTGATCTCTGTTTCCAATACGCTTCCCGATCATTAAGAAGCTGGCTGTAAGACCTTTTAATCCCATTAACCTTAGCCAAGCCCTCCCAATCTCTTCTATACCGAAAGATATTCATACACACCTTATAATCTCTTATCTTTTTATTGAAATCAAACCCTTTAGCACCTCCCCAAGATAAAAGATCAGCGCCACAAACCGCAATACGATGTTGAATCTAGAAACCCATAGAAAGGTCCCAACCCTTCCTAATATTGTCGAGGAAGCCATCCTTTCCAACGCAAACATTTTCAAAATGAAAGCATTTTTTGGACTGCACCTTATTACTCGAAACTGGCTCCAAGAAAATGGGAACGTGACCTGAATGCGAAGCTTCCAGACTACTGACCACCGCATGATTGAACTTCTAAATCCAATCCGATGAGGCCAAAGCCCGATCTAGCCTCTCTTCTATCCACTCTTGTGTGCCTCTAGACTTTTCCCAAGTGAATTGATACCCATGCATACCCAAGTCCATAAGGCCCGCATCCTTAATAGCTTGCTTAAAACCACGCAACATCCAACTTGGCCGCCCTCTACTCCCTCTTTTCTCTGAGGCAACTAGGAGAACATTAAAGTCCCCTATGATACACCAAGGTAAAGAAAAAAGCGAAACTAGCCTCCTTATCAAACACCAAGAATCCCTTCTTCCATTGTTTGTTGGGAAACCGTAACAACCCGTGACCCTCCAAGTACCCAACTCCGCCATACTAACTTCAACATCGATAAAATTAGAGGAAAAGTTCAAAAGCATCACTTAATTTTTCCTCTGACAGAAAAATGTTAGCCCGCCCTTATGACCAACTCTATTCCAATGTGACTCTAATGGGCTCCTACTGTTCCCTAATAACCAAAGTCTCCATAGGAAAAATAAAGTTTGGCCTCTTGCAAGTAACCAGGTCCAGAAGGACTTGAATTGTCTGTAGGTTGCCAAGGCCATGACAATTCCAACGTAACAGACTCTTGTCTCTCGGTGGGCCTGTCGAACAGGTCCCACCACAAGTCCATTTTTTGAGACTGGTTGATCTTTCTCGAGAAAGGCCTCGGTCATGCCTATATCCAACTCGGGCTGGTCTTCACAATCCACAATCCTTCTATGATTAGGATCAACAATTAAAAGCCCATTGTGATTTTCCAACGCATCAATTAATTGACCTTATTTCCATCCCGCACCATATTCTTTCCTTTCGCATTTAAAGCACTACTATGTGTCCCTCCTACTTTCTTATTCACGCCCATAATCTCACGTTCTCCTCTCCCATTATTGCCAACACCCTGAGACTGCCGCAGAAATTTTTGGTGCGACTTCCATCAAACCCGACAGACCATAACTGTCACCCTCTTGTCTCATCTAAGCATCCATCGAAGCAAACCGCAGCTACTATTCACCGGCTTGAGATTAAGTGCGTTCTGTTTAAGCTCTCATGTACGGACCATATGGTCTGATCATCTCACCCCTCTCTTGCTTATATATTTTGCTATAATTTCTTTCACCGTGCCCCAGTCTCCCACATAGAAAACAAAAAGGTAGGTTCCCAGCATCTCATATTTGAAATCGATCCAGACCCACGCCCCCTTCCTTTTTAACCTTCATTCTTCTCTTCAAGGGCAACCTAACATCTACTGAAACACAAACAAGCAAATATTTCCTCTAGAAACCTAAGAAATTCTTCACATCAGTTGCCACCAGAGTTCCAATATGATTACCTATGGATTTAACAACAGCTTCCGACATAAGACCCACCGGAAGGTTATGTAGCTGAACACAAAAGTTTGCATGAAATAAAGGAACCAACTCAGGTTTTTCCTGCTACGCTAACCTTTTCACGATAAGAATGTGGTTGTCAAAAGACCAAGGACCTTGATCTAGAACTCTCTGTACATCAATCTCGTGGAAAAATTAGAAAAAAAAATGAGGGGGCTTCAATTCTTGACCGCTAATACAAGCCCTGGTCTCCAAATTGAAGCCATTCTGTTACTCATGGCGATAATCTATTGTTAACTAGAGAAAATAAAAAGGAGCAGATATACAAGAGTTAGAGAAATACGTTTCTTTGTTATTCAAGTCAAAAACCACGAGGCTGTTAAATAGCCCAATACATAACAGAAATTACATGAATATGGGACACTAAATAATCCATGTTCTGCACTAATATCATAACAGAATTTCGAAAAAAACAGGATAACTTTGACTAGGACTCCAACTGAACTACTGAGAGTAAAATGCAAATACTATTAATCTTAACAATCCCTCTCTTAAACTGAACACTACAGTGCTTCAGTTTAATTTTGTAGCAGAGACATCAACGATCTTCAAAGTGCAAACACCCATCAACCTTCCCAAATTTTGGAAGGAAACAATTTTGAGAGGTTTAGTAAATATATCAGCCAGTTATTCCTCACTCTTACAATACTTCAAACCAATGGTGCTATCACTGCTAAGTTCTCTTAGGAAGTAGTACTTCACATCTATTGCTTGCTCCTTCCATGTAGTTCAGGATTTTTGGACAACTTAATGGCTAAATTGTTGCCACAGAAATTTGTTGTAACTCCTATTTGCTTGAATTGTAGCTCTTCAAGAACTCTTCTTCACCAAATCACTTGACAAGCAAAAAAGCGGCAACAATAAATTCAGCTTCTGTACTTGACAAGGTGACAATTGGTTGATTCTTAGATGACCATGAAATAGCACCTGTTCCAAACATAAAAACATAACCAGAAGTACTCCTCATATCATTTTGATCTCCTGCATAATCACTATCAGAAAATCCCAACAAATTAGATTTTTCACCTTTTTTGTAAAACAACCCAAAATCTCTGGTTCCTTGTAAGTAGTGAAGGATCCTCTTAGTAACCAACAAATGCATTTCTATAGGTTTCTCCATAGATCTATTAATCATACTAATAGAATACAATATGTCTGGTCTTATACATCAAACTACCCACAATTTAGTTGTAAAGTGTGTTGTCAACCTTTTTCCCTTCAATATCCTTGGGTAGCTTCAAGCCAAATTGTAACAAAGTGTTTGTTGGATTACAATCCTTCATTTGAAACCTGTCCAAAATTTCTCCCACATTTTTCTTTTGACAAAGAAAGATTCCATCATTTGATTGGACCACTTCTATGCCAAGAAAGTAATGCATCAAACCAAGATCACACATTTCAAACTCATCCATCGTAGACTTCTTAAAATCTTACAACATGCCATCACAATTTCCAGTAAAAAAAGATCATCAACATACAAGCAAACAATGAGCATTTTACCTTTATCTCCAATCTTATCAAAAAATGTATGCTCATAAAGTCATTTTGTGAAATCGGCTTTAAGAAAATAAGATTCAATGCAACTATACCATGCTCGCAGAGCTTGCTTTATCCCATAAAGGGCTTTCTTTAATTTGTAAACTTTATGCTCATCCCCAGGCTTGACATAACCGGGAGGTTGTTTGATAAAAACCTCTCTTTCAAGTACCTATGTAAGAATGTCGATTTGACATCTATCTGGGAAATCGGCCAAGAATTCTATGCCGCCAATGCAACCAACAATCTGATTGTGTCATGTCTTGTAACTGGAGAAAAAATTTATGCATAGTCAATCCCATATTGTTACTTGTATCCTTGGGTCACCAAGTGTGCCTTATATTTATCAATTTCACCATTTTCCTTCAGCTTTGTTTTGAAAACCCATTTTACACCCATGGTTTTGTGTCCTTTAGGAAGATCACATAGTTCCCAATTATCATTTCTTTTAATGGCATTAATTTCTTGATCCATTACTTTCTGCCATTTTTCTTCCTTGACAACATCCTAAAAAATTATGGATCACAATATGAAAACAAAACAAAGTGAGTAATTGGGTCTTGAATTCCAGTTACCTTATAATCTTTCATCCAAGCAGGCCTTCATCTAATTTGGCGAGGTGATTGGACTTCATCTTTGTTATTATTTGTTTGTGAAGTTTTAGTTGTTGTTGGAGTTGTACTTGATGAATTCGCAGGTATACAAGATGCTGCAATTTTCTCATGCTCATCACTTTCATCAAGAAAATCTTGGGTAGGCTATTGGCCATTCCAATCCCAAGTGTTTTCTTTATCAAAAGCAACGTCTCTACTGGTCACAACCTTTTTTGTTAATGGATTGAATAATTTGTAAGCTTTAGATGCTTCACTTACACCAAAAAAGACATATTTTTCTACTTTGTCATCAAGTTTCTTCCTTTTCTTATCAAGAACATGAGCATATGTGATGCATCCAAAGATTCTGAAGTGATCTATAGTTGGTTTTCTCCCACTCCAAGCTACTTCAGGTGTCATATTTTGAATAGCAAAGGTTAGGCTTCTGTTCAAAATATGAATGCTCCAATTTATTACTTTTGGCCAAAAGGTCTTTAGAACTCTTTTCCTGCTTCATTTTCTATGAGCTTTGAAGCTTTTAAATGAGGTAAGCTTTTTGATTTTTCTTGTAAAAAATAAACCCACGTTTTTCTAGAAAAATCATCAATAAAAGTAATTAAATATCTTTTACCTCGTTAAAAGATGGGTTTGTTAGGCTGCAAATGTTTGAATGTATCAACTCCACATATCCTTTGCTCTCCATGACTTCCCTTGGGGAAACTGAGATCGATGTTGTTTGCCAATAACACATTCTTCACAGACTTGGGAAGGAGCCGTTATTGGAGGTAAACCTGTCAACATATTCTTTTGTTTAAGTGTCTTTAATCCGCCAAAACTCAAGTGGCCGTAATGATAATGCCATAATCTTTGATTTCAACCATCAAGCAAGATTGAATAATTTCATTCTTCAAAGGAAACAATTTGTTGGAACTCATTTGAACAACTTTAATAACACCTCTAATAGGATCATAGATTTCAGAAGCACCTTATGTAATAGTGATAACATAACCCTTTTCTTGTAACTGACCAACACTCAACAAGTTACTTTTCAGGTCAAGAACATACAACACATTAGAGATTGTTCCCACAAAACCATTTTTGGTTTTTATCATAATATCACATTTTCCCATTACTTTTACAGAAGAACAATCACCAAAACTAACAGTAGAACGAAAATATTCATTTAGAAAAGAAAAAGAAGACTGGCTTCCACTCATATGATTACTATAACCCGTATCCACATACCATATATCTGATCCGGGTTCTTTTCTCTCTTGAACAACCATCAACAATGTTTCTCCTTCCTTCTTGTCTTCCACGAAGTTTGAATTCTCCCTTTTTTGTCCATCATTAGCCAACTTGGTATAACATCCAAAAGCATAATGACCATATTTATAACATATATAGCACTCTACCTTAGATTTGTCACTATCCCATCCTCTGCCTTTGCCTTGAGTTTAGTCATTATTGGCTTTGAAATGTTTATTGTCATCTTTATTTCCACAATCTCCACTTTTTCTTCCTCTACCTCTACCTCTAGAACTGTTGGAATGAGGAGTGATAGAAGCTTTCAAAGTTTGTTCCTCTGCTATTGAACTTCGGTTCATCTTCTTTATTCATCAAGAGAGAGTTCATCTATGTCTTTAAACTCCTCAATTGAGCAAACCACATAGTTAAAATCCTGCGTCATACAACTTAGAATTTTTTCTTCTATGGTAACATCTTTGATTGGTTCTCCATGACATCGCATCTTATTTGCAATCTCCATAGTTCTTCCAAAATAGCTCGTAACAGATTCACCATCTTTCATTTATAAAAGTTCAAAATCCCTTCTCAAAACTTGAAGTTGTGCACTCTTCACTCTAAAAGAGCCTTGATATTTTTGCTTCATTGAATCATAAAATATCCTTGCAAGTATCTTTGCAAAGAATAGTTTCCAGGATGGGATGATCAATAGCCTGAAAAGGATAATTTTTTCGCTTTTAGGTCTTTGAGCTTTCTAGCTTCAAAATTTGCTTTCTGTGCATCCGTCACAGTTGCACCTGCTGGTGGCTCCTGAATTCTAGATTCAACAACTGGCCAATACTCCTTGGATCGTAAAAAGTTCTTCATAAGCATGCTCCAATGGCCATAATGACCATGGAAATTAGGGATGGCTGCTTGCACAAAACTGTTATCATTGGCCACTGGGTAGGGAAAGTAAAAAAAAAACTTTGTGGCTACCTCACGTGTTTCACTCTTAAGGTCTCAAGACTCTTAAAGCTCTGATACCATTATTAACTAAGAAAATAAAAAGGAGCAGATATAAAAGAGTTAGAGAAATTCATTTCCCTGTTATTCAATTTAAAAACCATGAGTCTGTTAAATAGCCCAATATATAACAAAAATTACATGAAAAATGGGACACTAAACAATCCATGTTCTGCAATAATATCATAACTGAATTCCTAGAAAATAATACAACTTTGACCAGGACTCCAACTCAACTGCTAAGAGTAAAATGCAAATATTATTTATCTTAACATCCACAAGATTATTCTCCACCGTCCCATTATCGAAAATAATACCTCCATTCTCCTCTTCGTCAATAGCTAGCCGGCCATATTTTTCACTAAGAAATTCGTCCATTGTAGAAGGAAAGCAAAAAAAATCAGCTTAAAAAGGAAAAACGACAAGAGCACAACAGAATAGGGCAAATACTAGGGACCAGAAATCATAAACTTGCCATGGACACAAGAAGCAACATTACTTGACGTAGAGATAAGACCAAACCTACTCTTTATTGGTTAGATTGATTACTAATCTAGATTATTAAATGTAAAATTCGTCTTGGCACAGTTGGTGGAGCTTTGACGAAAAAAAGAAATAATAGTGATTTGTCCAACAGAGACAATGGCTCTCAGAGATCTGAAGTGGCGTAACAGTGTTCACATAATTACCCATTATAATTATTCTCAAATTGAAGCAATTTGAAGAGGCAAAAATAATCAGTTCTATATGAAGAACTCGAATATGAATACATACATGGCGAAAATGTGTTGCAAAATATAAGAATTCTAACCTACTAAGAAATTGAATTTCTTGACTCTTTTATTATTAAAATCTTAAAAAATATTGAGTTTTTAAAAAATTTGTTTAAAAATTAGGCATGACCTGACTTATAAACAAATTCGTACTCAAATCAATCTACTTAAACATATAATATATAGACAAAATCAATTATTCAAATGAATTTATGAAAAAATAAATAAATAAATACTTGATTGATTTATTAACAATACCATTGAAAACTTAAAATTTAAAAGTTGACGTCGATAGAGTATACTAACTTGACTCATTTATACCTTGCTTATAAATTAGTGAACATTTTGATTGATATATGGCAATAATAATTTTATTAAAAATAAAAATCTAAAATTATATATATATATATATATATTATGAAATATTTTATGATAATTTTACTAAAAATACAAATCTTAAATTATATATATAATTTATTCAATATTTTGTGCTAAATCTATTAAAAATAAAAATTTTCTAAAATGATAAATAATTATATATTAATGAAATAATTATTTATATATTTAAAAATATACTAACTACGACATCATAGTATAATGCTATATTTGAACTTATTCTATTGAACATAAAAAAAAAAACTTCAAAAGAAAGCCAATCATGTAGGAAATATAATTTATCCACAATAACCCCAAATTGAAATAAGGGCAGAGGTGCTTTATTTTGCAGCTTTTATATTGAGTCTGTTTGATAAATTATTGTTTGAGCTGCTGTTCAAACAAGCAGCATAATAGAAATTAATAAAATTTATTTTCATGACGTACTTGACATGTTCTAATAATAAAAGTACTTCCTCCTCATAAAAGTACTAAACAGTAAAATATCAGTCTCAAAACTGCATTTTTGAATAGCATCCATCATGAGATTTTTTTTAAAAAAAAGTTTCAAATTCAATGCCAAACATACTGATTTACATTTCTTTCCCTTAAAAAGGAAGAAGAAGAAGAGTTTACATTTTATCCAATGAACTTACTTAAGAGTACAACTTTATTAAATGCTTAAAATAACTCTCTAATATATGACTTAGTCAAATCCTAGACTGGGAGAAAATTTGGCAATTGCAGAATGGATTGTGAAATTCAAAATTTTTTTTTTTTTTTTGGTTGGAACAACTCCCATGATTGCATAAACTGCAACGACAATGATAAACTATACACTTAAAAATGGCTTCAAACTAATATTATACTTTTATTTATAATGTTTTAAATAAATATATACTTTGTTAGTTTTTTTGTTAGTTCCTTAGTTTTTTTGTTAGTTCCTATAGTCTTACAAGAATTTGGAGAACCACATTAACAGCCCATGCTTTTAGACCAACAGCATTGCTCGTAAATTTCATTGCCTGAATTTCCCCAAATATTCTGGAGCAAAAGTCATGAGTCTGACATGATTTCTTAAAGACTGGAAACCATTAAACAAAAGATTCAAAGGGTTCTTGATAGAAGAGATCACAAACTGAAAAAAGAAATGTCTAAGTTCCCTTATTAAATCATGTTTTTTTCAAACTTAAATTAATATATATATATATATATATATATATATATATATATATATATATATATGAACCTATGTTGCACATTTCCATATTATGCATTTCATTGTCAGTTATAATCTGACTTTATAATGAAATTAATGTATATCGCAATCCCAACAAGTTAATTACTAGTATCCATGACTTGGTTGTTTTAGGAATGCTTCCCAAATAGGCTATAGCTGCAGAGTCTGGAGCAGGCCATGGAATCTGGTTGGTGTTGATCAGGTACTCTTTCTTGCGAGTTCTTATCGACCCACTATAGCAAATTATGCATTTTCCATATCCAGATGACAAAGATTTTATTTTTATACTTGTTTGATTCCGGGTTTCATTTGCTTTTTGTTTGTTTCTTTTACTGGCCACAAATAAGAAAAATATTATCAACTGTCCATTAATAAATTAAGTTGATTTAATAGCTCTTAAGTAAACGAGAAAAGCTTTCGACTTCTCCAGGAGAATCATGACTAACGAGTTCAGAAAACATACATTGTCAGGTTATTTCCTTCTTCATTGATGCATTTGGAAGCTCATGTACATTTAATTTGGGCATATACATTGAGTCTTTCCTGATCTTTAATTTCTCTAATTTTCATCAACGTTTAAAAAATAAGAAGCAGAGTTTCCTCATGTTGTATGGTGAGCTGAGGAGAAAGGGATTCAGCGAGAAGAGATATACGAGAGAAGCAAGGATGTCAACCATTATCAAATATACATGGATGTTGACAACGAATTGTAGTCGGTCAATCCAAATGTTTATTTTCTTCTTAATTCCCATTTCTTTGTTCCTTTTAATCATTTCCTCCTTCTCCCTTGTTCAACTTGGCAACACATCTCTGTTACCAACGTCTGTTCTCAAGTTAATTCTTGTTAATAGTACATCAATTTACTTGGAATCGAATGTCAAGAATGAACCACTCAAAGTCCCCTCCATGCCATCACAAATTGACGCTAAATCATCAAGAAGTCATGGGGAGAATTGTCCAAATGCTGCCTCTAGAAAGCAGATGAAGGAAAAGTGCGACCAAAATCAGGCTCTTTTAAGATTATACATGTATGACTTGCCTCCTGAGTTTCACTTTGGATTGATGGGCTGGAAGGGAGAACCAAATCAAATATGGCCCAATACTAATAGCCCTGACCGTTTCCCACAGTACCCTGGCGGGCTGAACTTGCAGCACAGTGTGGAGTTCTGGCTTACACTTGATCTTCTTGCATCAAACACACCAACATTAGCCAGACCATGCAGTGCAATTAGAGCAGAGAATTCTAGTGAAGCAGATATAATTTTTGTGCCATTTTTCTCATCTCTTAGTTACAACAGATATTCTAAGATTCAAGGGAAGAGGAATGTCAGTGTGGACAAGATGTTGCAAGAAAGACTGGTGCAATTTTTGATGGGCCAAGGCGAATGGAAGAGATACGAGGGAAGAGATCATCTGATAGTAGCACACCATCCAAATAGCATATTAGATGCTAGAAAAATGCTGGGGCCTGCCATGTTTGTGCTTGCAGATTTTGGGAGATACCCAGTTGAAATTGCTAATCCTGGGAAGGATATAATTGCTCCTTACAAGCATATTGTGAAGACCATTCCTAGTAGAGAATCAGCTCAGTTTGAAGATCGTCCAACACTGGTGTTCTTCCAAGGAACTATAGATAGGAAGGATGTGAGTTTCTCTCTCTTTTTGCTTTTATATTAAAATGTTTGAAATGTTCATCAGGTTAATTATATGTTCATAATCTAAAAGAAATGATTCTCTAAAACATAGATCCATGTTACAGTTTTTATCAATATAGGCTTGCAATGCCACTTGATTTTCCATCTTTCCTTTCCTATACATTAGACCAGACCCTTTTTCTCTAATTTTCATTTATTTCAGGGAGGGGTCATTCGCCGACAACTATATTACCTTCTAAAAGACGAGAAAGAAGTACACTTCAAATTTGGAACTATTCAAGGAAACGGGATAATCTCGGCAGGCCAAGGGATGGCCTCATCCAAGTTCTGCCTAAGTATTGCAGGCGATACCCCTGCTTCTAATCGCTTATTCGATGCCATAGTGTGTCATTGTGTTCCTGTGATAATAAGTGATGACATTGAGCTACCATTTGAAGATGTGTTAGATTATTCAGAATTCAGTATATTTGTGCGTGCATCTGATGCTGTTAAAAAAGGGTACCTGCTGAATCTTCTTCAAAAGATCGAACGCCACGAGTGGACTGTAATGTGGGAAAGATTGAAGGAAATTGCAGCACACTTTGAATACCAGTTTCCATCACAGCGTGGTGATGCTGTGGACATGATTTGGAAGGCAATATCGCGTAAGACATCTTCAATGCAATTGACACATCACAGGAAGAACAGATACCGAAGATCTGAGATTCAGTAAAGGAAAGAAATACATTTAAATGAATATTTAGGTGAAATGAAGATTGACAAGTACTCTAAAGAAAAGGAAAGAAAGAGAGTATGAGCTATCAATATTATTATATATGAGATCAAATTGGAATGATAAGAATACAAATTTCAGAAATGTTAAACATCACAAATCATGAGCATTTGTGTTCAGTATTAGAGGTCTTATTATAAGAGACTGGAATATAAAGTACAAAAATGTTCATCTTGAGGCCAATTTTATAAATTCAGGCAGAAATGTAATTGGAGTGGTTGCAGAATAGCACTTAATGCATTTGAAAAAAAAATTATGCAGAATGTAGACTCACAATTCCATTTGCATAAATGCAGAATTATGCTTATATTTGGAGCAACAGTATTTTGTAATTTCTAAGTTTGTTTCATTTATCTGAGTTATTGATGTTTATATGCAGTGGAATTTTTCGAGTGTTCGGTGGCTTATGAATCTTGGTGATTGATTCTGCGATCTCCTTTTTTCCTGCTGGCATTTTTTTCGCTTCTGCATTCTGGTATATCATCTATGGCAAATCATTTTTGCTTAGCAAGAGGTATGTTTATATATAGCTTTCTATATTATAAATTATATATTCAGTAGAAATTATATAAAGAGATGAATAATATATCAAAGATTTTTTTTTTTTTTTTTTTTTTTTTTTTTGCAGTTCAGGCAATAGAGATCCCTGTTGCCTATGATGTGACTACAAAAATGCTGTCAACTGCTGTCAACTGGCAGCTAATTACTGACAGTTGTCTAGTTCATTTTATTATGTAATTATATAGAATTATGTATTAGAATGAAAAATATGTAAACCTTTTTATATTATATATAAATTATTTATTCTTTTATATGATTATATAAAAAAGCATTATAATTAGAGTGCCATTGTAGAAGACACTAGGTTTATGAGCTGTGACCTTTTAGCCATGACTGGACCTACTTATATAGCATAGTCATTTAAATGAAAAACACATTAGTTTCTTTTTATTTTCTTTTGCAACATATGATGATGAGTCCAATTTGGGTTCTTGTTGACTCTATGGTATATAAATGGTCTGCATTTTTTATACCCGTTTCAATTGGATAGCTATAAAATTTTCATGTAAGAAGGCTAAGCATGGATCTTAGAAAAATTGGAATTGAAATCAAATTTGGATTGAAAATTTTTTAAAATTAATGTAAATAATCGATGAAAACTAATTTGAAATTGAATAAATAAGATGATGTTGGTCTGAAAGAGTTGATTGATCGAACAACTAAATTGAATCAAACTAATCCAAATTATTTACTATTAAATCATAATATCTAATCATCTACATATATTACATATGTCATATTTCAGAAATTTATATATTATAGTATATTTACAAATTTTCCATAGTAGTGAACTTCAAAATTAGTTTTTAAGTTTCAAGTTGTGAATTAATATATTTGAAAACAAATAAGAAATGAAAATCAATTATATTTTTTTAAAAAAATAAAATTACTTATACAGGATTCAACATATAAATTCCTAGAATCAAAATAACTGATTTTATCTAATTTGAAAAATTGAAATAATTCGATTTAAAGATTAAGTACTTTAGTTCAGCATCAATTCTCCAAAAAAAACAAAAATTGAACTTAAGAATCAATTCAGTAATTTTAAAATATCCGGCTTTACTGAATTCATACTTAGCCCTACTTGCAAGTAACTCACTGTAAAGTACAACTAAGGGCACATACAGAGTACATAGTAAAATTTTTCTTAAGTAGAAACTTAGGAAAAGCACTATATTTGGTGTAGGAGAGCCAGCATTGTCATCCTTAATGTATTCAGTAATGGAATGGTTAAAGACCTAACGTCTATACAATATAAGAGAGGATGCTGGCTCAAATAAGAGCTTTAGCTTTAATTCTTTAGCCCAACAAAAAGAAAATAAAAAACCTTTTGACTAAAACAAATTAAAATATTTGATATGCAACAAATATCTTAAACGGAGAAACAGCTGAAGAAGCATATTTCTCATTTGCATCAGTTACAGCCTGTAGCCATCACCTCCTTTGCTGGAAAAAACACTCCCCCTTACTTGCCTTACAGCTTCAACCTGTCAACACCTGTTGTGTATAGGATCCGAACCTTTTCGAACAGTTCTCTTGTTTGATTGGTCAGGATCAAGCACCATTGAAGGGGCAGGAGCAGAACTAGCTAACATTTGCAAATCTTCCAGAGCAACATTCATTAACATGCGCGTATTTCTAGCAAATGGTGATAGCCCTTGCTTCCACCTGAGGGCAATATCTCTGCTTCTCAGGCTAGAAACTTTCTCAGGTTGAAGAGCTAAGCACCCAATACAAAGAACAAGAAGAAGAATTCTCCTACAATTTAAAAAGCCCATGTTCATAATGCTAAAAACAAATGAGGACAACAAAGCTATATATCGTTTGTTTGCAGCACAAAAAATAATGAGAATGAATAGTGTCTAAGACTATATTCTCCTCTATATCTATTATATCTAAAGGAATAAGCCAGGAATGTATCCTTTTATGGGATTTGGAAGGCTAGTTAAACCATAAAGCATATAATTAAGGAGGGCCCAGAACATGTGGGGAAGCTTATAGATTCAGCTCAATCATAAACCTGCCATGCAAGCAAATACATACATAAGGCTGATTTTAGAAGACTCTGACAGGTTTGAACAAAAAGTTATAGTTGGAACAATATCCTTGGGAAGATAAGTATCTTTTCATTTTAGTTTCCCCACATTTATCTATAATTGGCCTTGCTCTTTTTTACCAGACCAAAGACCATAGATACTCTTTTCTTGCCTATTCAATTCTCATAGCCGACTTGCCACATCATCCGACCAAGCTGACATGTTCTTGCACCACATCATGTTTCTTTTCCTACATAATGGCTCACCACACTCGTAAGAAAAAAACTAGCGAGTATAGCTCAATTTGGATGTCTCAGGAAATTATCAGAAGAGAAATTGGCAAAATAGTTTAGGAGAAAAAGAAGTGCTACCATTTAAATTTTTAACGTTCAGTACTATGCAACGAAAATTTAATTAAATAAATTGCTATTTATGGGTTTTTAATTCATTAATATTAGAGTCATCGGGAAAACTGTTAAATTTCGAGTTTGAATTCAAATCCAAGCGAACTAAAATAGGCGGGGAGGCTGGGCTGCCAGTAGCAAGCCATATATAAGCCAGCTCAGCTGCCATATGTTTATGGAGTACTACAGGTGCAACAAGACATAACAAGGAAGCATTAAAAGTAGAGACGTTGGTAGGGGGAGCAGAGCGAGGAGGGGAATACCAACGTATCCAAAAAACCAAAATCCAAGCACTTGCTTTATGTTATAAACCAACTTTAGAATTCCAATCTCTTCACTCCATGCAAAAAAAAAAAAAAAAACCCAAGAAACCTTTGTTCTTTGTGCTAATTGGTTTTCCTTTATGCTTTTCTTTGCTCTATCTTTGGACTGCCCAACCATAAGCCTCTCCAAGTGTCGAAGGAAAAAAAAAACACACACACACACACGCCCATTAAGCTTCTCCATATTTGCCATTCTTGGTGTGTGGTATCCTTCCTCTCTCTCCAACTTTTTGTTCATCTGGCTCGTTTATCCATGAAGACCATATGTGTTTCCCAATTTGAATTAAAAAGTTAATATTCAAATACTAGTTATTATTTCCTTTTTGACCTTGTAAATTTAAGACATGTATCAATAAAATTGGGTTAGTAGTCAAAAAATATCACAACTTTGATAATTCAAATTTCAATGGATTAATTCCCATGAACCCTTTGTGATTTATCCTATTTAAGTAAATTATTCTTCACTTTTTAATATAATATAATTTAGTCTCTCACATTTATTTTCGTTCTCCTATTAAATCATTTTATTAGTTTTTTATTAAAAATTTTAAGATTTTTATCATAATTTTCTTATGGTTTATCATATATAAATCATTTATTTCTCACTTTTTAATATCATATAAAAATAATCTCTCTCATTTGGTCTAATACACTATTAGGTTTTAAAGTTATTCTTTAATTTGATATTTTTATTAAAATTATTTAAAAATTTTATACTACTCAACATTATATTAAATTTTCAAATATCAACATCCTAATTATCATATCAATCTTGTTAAATTCTTTTCAATTGAATAAAAAGAAAAATTTTAAATAAATTAACTATAATCTTAATTAAATACGGACTAATATTATAATCAAAATAATAAAAGAAAGTGAAAACATTAAAAAAAAAAAAAAGGATATATTGAGGTGTTAGCGAAAGATGACACAAATAATTTTTTAAGTGTGAATAAAAGTGAAGATATTTTTATCATCCCAAAAGTATTGTATTCTATTTTTATTATATTTTAGTGTCTTTAATTGTGATTATACATAATTTGTTTAAGTTTTTTTATTGTTTTAAATATAAAAAATCAATACTATTGATAGAATAATATGAATAGTAAAATTCAAAAATGTAATCTAATATTGAGAATATTACGGAGTTTTTAATAATTTTAATAAAAATATTTAATTTAAAATAATTTTATCACCTAATAGTATAATAGTAGATCAAACGAGAAAAATCATTTAATGTAACATTAAAAAGTGAAAGATAATTTAGTTAAAAATAGCACACTAAAGAAGGATATAGTAAAAAATCCTAAAATTTTTAACTAGAAAATTTAATAGACAAAATCTCATAGAATAACGAAAATAAATTTGAATGATTAAATCATATAATATTGAAACAATTTAGTTAAATATAACAAATTTTAAGAGTTTTGCATTAAAGCATTTCACAAAAAAGAATTTCATGATATCATAAATACACTAATAGTACTCTGATGAAATAATTAATAGACAACTGAATAGTAAATACTTAAAATATTGCCTCAATTAAATTTCAACATGGAAAACCTAACTGAAAAATACTACGTATCCATTAATGGGTCGAGGTTTTTAAAATCAGTGAATTAGTGAGGAAGAATTTGTTAGATAAACAAATAAAAGGAGATCGGGGGGAAATGGAAGAAGATAATGTGTTGGAACTTCGAAGTAAAGAAGTAGACTGGTCATAAGCTCAAAGCCTAGCAGAGTCCAAGGACAACAGCTTGGGATGCTTTGGAGACGAAGTTATCTTTCCTCACTCCTCTTGGCACCACATTATTGAAGTTAAAAAGAAGAGATTGAATGAGTAGCTGCTTTCGAAAATCACCCTTCATTCTCCCATTTGAACGTTCTTGCCTTCACAACTCTCCTCATTTGAAATGCCTAAGAGATGACACATTCATGCAACCTCATCAAACCCACTAGTATTCAGTCTGTGTTGAAGAGACCAGCTAAAAACTAGAATGGGGGGCCATTATTTGTTTGTAGAACTAAAATAAAATCAAAAAGCTCATTGGCAAATGAGTAAATACATCTTCAGATGAAAAATGAAATAAAACCAACCATATAACACACAACCACCCATTATAATATGCTGAGATTAATTTTGTCAACCATGCCTACCATTGATTGGCATCAGTGGTAAGTACCCTGAACATAAAAAAAACAGATAGTTGTATTCAGAATAACTGCTTCATGTATGTATAAAACATGGAAACAAATACATTTTAATTGCGAGAATGGATAAACAACATGTTTTAATGCATGTGTGAAGAATCACACCTTACAACAAAAAACCCATCAATATCTTCAGACAACAGCTCTACCACATAAAAAGTTTCTCATGCTGGCTGCATGATTCAGGATTTATATACATACGCATGTCAAATGGCTAAAATAAAGTATGTGAAGTATCAGTTAAGAAATAACCCAATTAGAGATACAGCCAACAAAAGATAATCACTTGCATTTCAGAAAGCGACTCCATCCATTACATCATTGAAGTGGTTCTTGGTGGGGAGTTACTGCAGGTCCAGGGGCTATTGTGACTTGCAAGCCACGTCGTTGCCCTGCCTGAAGCATGAATGCAACCTCAGTAGTTGCAAGTGCGGCCGCTTCCTGATTCAGTAAAAATAAAAATACAAACAAATTCACAACCATATAGTTAGAGAATAGTAGAGGTATATATAGACTTTAAATCTAGCAAAATACAAGCAAATCAATTGTATTAATAAAGAAAAAGATAACAGACAAGGGGATAGAGGAATGTATAGAGGATAAAATAGAAAAGATGAAGCCAAAGACAACCTGTCTTTGCCTTCGTCGCTGCAATATACTGATGGCCCAGGCCATAATATAACACGGGAGAAGAAAACCAGCAGCCCTTATCAGGAAAAGCTGTTTAATATAAGCAATTTTCATTAGCACAGCGACAATATAAGTTTGACAACAAAAGGATGGGAAAGAAATATCAGATCTGCCTTACAGAGAAAAAAGAAGAAGCATCTTCATCACTATCTCCACTGAGGGATAAAGCATGCCTCAAGAGTAGAAGAGCCATTAACTGCCAAGAATTAAAGCTCATATGATCAGAACAACACAAGCATATAATTCAAAACCTATCTATTTAAGCAACTCGAACAGATGGAGCAAACAGCAGTGAATAGAAAATGCACAAAGGTCATTGTCCAGAGAAACAAACTAGAAAAAATCCAACCCCATCTTACCTTGTGTCTGGCTGGACAAGACAATGCAATGGCAGCTCAAGCAGATAATGGTATGATAGAAAAAGAGGAAAGACCAAAAAAAAAAAAAAACAAAAACAAAGAGCTGCATAACATGGTATAAAAATTACTCCGTGCACTGTCACAGAAGTGTCACATCATATTCCTATAAATTCTGCAGAATAGTTTCATGATTAGCTGTAATAGTTTCATGATTAACTGTAGAAGGCACCAAGTCTATAAGGTTCTCATGTGCTGCAATATCATCAAAGCTCATGGCTTACAATTAGTGCCGCTGAGCGGCAAAATGCTGCCCCACTTGCACTGGAATCAGCATAGTCATCATAATCAGCCTCCAGAAAATGACGTTCTGCAGCGGCCATAGCCAAAATTCGAGGATCATGCAAATCCAAAGGAGCACCAGCAATAGTCCAACCATCACTGTGGAAAAAGATTGGAAAATGAACGCTTTACATTGTCAAACCATTTAACAATCATATTCAATAACCAATACATGTTGAAGCATCCTCAAAATTGATACACACAAAGACTGAAGATTGCAAAGCAAACAGCCACAAGTTAACATAAATGTCTTTCAATAAAAAAGTACTTGTGGGCATACACTAGGATCAGGGGAATAGCACGCATAAAGGTGTCCAACATGGTGAACTAGAAAATGTTGAAGGGCCTTGGTATATTCTATACTGGATGATACTCATGTGAATCAACTAGTGAATTTCAAAGTCAAATAAAAAAAAACATAAAAAATTAGCATAAGATTAAAAGGCTAGCATATGAATTCGAACTCACCCGATATCAATTGTTGTTTCTTCTAACGGAGGGGGAGGCAGTGGGGCAGTATAACCAGGTTGGTAAGGCTGTTAATTAAAAAGAAATTTTTTTAAGAAATCAGTGCATGAATTTGGCCATAACCCAAACTACTTCATGATTGCGTCACATGTGGAACTACACTTAGCATAAATTTATTGCATTCTGCATCATATTAGTACTAGCAAATGCATATAAAAACACAGCTTGCTTGGTAAAATTGGAATAAATGCAACTGCAAAATAAGGGATTCGGGCGCAAACTCAATCCTAAAGTCCACTTCGAAAGCTCTAAAATGTCTTCTGAAGATTGGTCAAGATTTCAGTCTATCTTGTCCATTTACAAAGGTCAAGGTTGATATAGGAAAACCGTTTAGGTGAATTTGTGGACCAAAATGCTTAGTAAAATCAAGATACGTGCAACTGTAAAATAAGGGATTCAGGTGAAAACTCAATCCTAAAGTCCACTTTGAAAGCTCTACAATTTCTTCTAAAGATTAACTAATGATTTCAGTCTCAGACACATCTTGTCCATTTATAAAGGTCATGGCTGATACAGGCATACTGTTTAGGCGAATTTGTGGGCCAAAATGATCCTGCATGACACCTAGTTTGACAATTAGTTCCACAAAGATTCAAAAAAACAAAAGAGAGTTTCTATCACAAAGAATAGGTAAATGTACAAGAACTATAGGCAGTAGCATAATTATACTTATTTAAAGCCAAATTCTGCTCAAGAAACGATTCCAAACACTATAGTATTACAATCTTCAAAATCTTAAAAGAACCCAACAAGGACCTAACTGTAATCATATTAATTAATAGTGAAAAGCACCTAATTATTATAACAAAAACCAAAAAAGTGTTCTAAGCTAATGCTCCTACGAATAGCTTGCAGTTTGCTGTTTCTTATGGTATAGATATATCAAGAACATAGTATGCACGGTTAAGGAATTCTATACGATATCAAAAAGCCCTTAAAATTTTCAGGGAGGGGAAGCATGCAAGATAGACCAAGTGCAGAATCATAGTTGCAAATGGCGAAGGGATTGGGAACTGGCAAACTTGTGTTTGCTAGAAAATTAGCGCACCTAAATTTCTTAATGATTGCAATTCAGCTCATAAAGCAAATTTTTATAATTTCCACAAATTTCTGCATTTTCCCATTGATATAAATTAATATGGATACGTTATAATGGCTTGCTCAAGAAATACAAGCATAGAACTACAGAGGCCAACTACACGAATTTGTTACCTGATGACATATCTCACAAATTATATCTCCTTTTTCATTGCACCATCGCTGAACACATTTCCTGTGGGCAAACTGGAAAACTAAAACTTGTCATTATTAATGATTAATCTAGAAGATTAAGGATATGTACAAGTAGTAAATAAAATTATAAGTCCCCTTAGTAGTAAGAGGAGAAAATACACCAAGCTTTCACCAAAAGTGTCGGTAGCGTTTCATGCCAATAAAATTTGCTGGTGCACGATGAATCCAAAAACATGAAAGTCCCTATGTGTACATGTTTAAAGCTCTAATTTCAAAAACAAAATAATTAGACCTATGTCACTCCACAAAACACTAGACGTAAAAAATGCTGTACCATGGAACATATGAAATTTTGCTTAAAACAAATCTGAAAATCAGAGGATTGAAGGTAAAAAACAGAGGGAACGGTCCATTGATATTCAAACATTCATTTACAGGAGGGGATTATAATCATTCTGGTGACGATTAATACCTTCAAGCTACCACTACAAGCACAAGGGGCCTCCAAATTATTAATGCTATCCTCCTCCTGGCAAATGCGACATTCCATTGTTTGAATAAGTGGTTCTTCTTCCTCAGGCACCCCATGTTTCCCGATTCCCTCCAGGTCAACTACACAAATGGGTTCATCAGCAGTATGAGATGATGAACACTCCCCAGAAGATCCTGACTCCTTATCTCCTTGCATTGACTGCAAACTTTCAGGTGTTATGAGACGATCAGCACACAAAACGAGGTGATCACTCATAGGTATTTGATTGAAAAATCCTGGCACACCACATGACAATAAGTTACTCCATGAAAGTCCAAAGTCCAAAACATCAAGCGAGGGTGTATATTGAAACGCAATAACACATTTGAATGAAGTCATAAGCTTTAAAAGGTTCATAGTCCATATTTTGTAGCTGAAACTTTGCAAGAAATCCTCAAGGTGATATCTTTATCTTAGAAATGATATCCTTGGGACCAATTAACCTAGACTTCCATGTTTCAATGGCATTCCCTTATCCTTAGTTCACTGAGGACAGAAAGCACATGAAATACGCTATTTGAACATTTCGAATACATTCCTTTCATCTTTCTTATTATGAAATACACAGCCCATTCCTTGATCATCCAAACACAAACCTAACTCGCTACAAGAACGCAAACAGTTACAAACCCAAAAGAAGGGGAAAAAAAAAAAAAAGAAAAGAAAAGAAAAGAAAGCAAATCTCTGGAAGTCAACACATTTCATCCACAAGTTGTGAAGCTAGGAAAACGCCAGAAAACTCTAAACGAAGAACAAAATCCTAAAAATACCATATAAACTACATTAATCCGTGTAAAGCATGCAGCTCCACTCAGTTAATTGAATCCGCATACTTCCATCTCTTAAAAAAAAAAAAAAATCAACTGCCAACAAAACAAACAGCTTGAAGAAAAATACCCATTAATATTTCCTAGTCTAATGAGTAATTTTTCTTCAGTTTCTCAGTAACCACACAACAAAAAGAAAAAACCACAGCACAAAAAATAATCAATCTAACCCAAACCAGAGAATTGCCAGAAATGTCACTCCCATTCAATTCAATGATCCATACAAAACCCTAAAGAAATGAACGATCAAAGATCGAACCGCAACAAAAAGAATCAAAGAACAAATTAAAAATCACATCTTCGCATACAGAAAAGAACAAATGGAATGGTACCTGGAAATGCGAAACGAGAAAACAAAACAAAACAATCTTTGGGATTATGGGTATTGAACCTTTATTGGAAAAGTCTAAAGCTTTATGGTCTTCGGCTTTGAAACGATAGAAACGAGTAATATAATATTGTAATTGTAATAGCTTATTATAAATATATGGGCCCAAGAAAAAGAAAGGAAACAGAGAGGAAAAGAGAGGAGGGATGAGGTTCGGCCGTTTAAACGAAGCTGAAGCGGCTTTAGGTTCGGTGACGTTGGATTAAAGTTTACGTTATAACCAACGCAGTCATCACAGTAATATGAGCTATTTATGAGATCCAAAAAAACAAATTATATGCGAAAAAAGATAAAAGCTTTAGGTTTATGTTAGAATCCAAACGCTCTTTTACTTTTGTTTTCATGATCTTTGGCTCTCTTACCGCGTGTCATTCGGGTGGTCCAACAGTGTCATGCCACGCTTCTGTTTTGGCCTCATGGGTCCTTCTTGAACTGAAAATGAGAAATTAGTACAGATATTTTTGTTTAAATTCGTTTTTGTAAATTTGTGAAGTGGGTTGATTATAAGCTGGAGGAGCACACAACCGAAGGTAGTTGTGAATGAGGGAGAATTCCCACTAATGTTGCAATTGGAAATGCAAATAAAATAAAGTGGAAAACGATTCGACTTGTTGAGATTTGACAAAATCAAATTTGTTCTTCATAACTTAAAATGAGCGATTAACTTTCTTCAATAATTTTTCTTTTTCAAATATATTAATTATTTAATATTAATATTTAATCTCTCAAATTTAACATAATTTAGTTCATTCTATCGATAACCTGAAATGCTGCAAATTTCTAAAGAAAAAAAAAATCATGAGGGATACACAGATTTATCAAATTTCAACCTGTAGCTAGCGGCTCCTTTATCTCAAACACATCCTGACCCTTCATCCTCTCTCATCTCCTTCACAAATAGCAGACTTAGTCTCTTATTCGACCAACAATTGAAACACACATTCGGCACATATAGCCATCCACGCTGAAATCAACTTTCATTTCCTGAAGCAAGTAAACACCAGTAGCAGATGTTGCCTTTTATAATTCTCAGAGAACTCACAGATCAACATATTTGAATCCTTCGTCACCGTAGCCTTAATCCAATTGATCCTCAGCTTCTTACACACGGCATCCTCTTCGCTGCTAATACTCTATGGTTCACGCACATATGTTTTTTTTTTTTTTTTCGTGATTCGATAAGCAAAATTAACACAGCAATTTCTAAATGCAAGTTTTAGGCAAACTCTATGATAATTAGTTTATTGAGTAGTTTGATTTGAGGATAAAATAGATGGGGGAATGGAACAAAATTAAAAAATTGAGGTTTTAAATATGAATTTAAAGTCAAAGAGAAATGTGAGATTTTGTAGTTTTTTTTTATGATCATAAAAATAAAATTTATTGGATTTTCTTTTTTTTATTATTATATATCATATGGTGGAGAAGAATAAAAAATGAAATAAGGAAATGTATTAAATTTAAGAGACTAAATAATAATTTTTTAGTTGTTTTTAAAATTTATTAGAGACTAAATAATAATTTTAAATTATTTTAAATCATGTTATTTCCTTTTTTATGAGATTTTTAGTTTTTTCTCAAATTTATCATTACTAAAATTTAAGACTTTTTATTTCTTTTTATAGTGAATCTTTATTATTATCATGTTTATGCTTCTAATTTGAAAATTTTATGGGTATTATATAATTTTTAGACATATAATTCGAAAATAATGGAAAATACTGCAATGAGTATAAATTTTAACCTTTATTATATATTTGCATGTTAAGACTATTATATTAAATTCGTATAAATATAATATATATCAAATAGTGATTAAAAATTATCATTAATTAAAGTTACATCAATTTGATTTAAGGTCTTAAGCTAAGAATTATTTTTATATATTTTGAATGT
Source organism: Omphalea diandra (assembly GCA_949677035.1). NCBI lineage: Eukaryota > Viridiplantae > Streptophyta > Magnoliopsida > Malpighiales > Euphorbiaceae > Omphalea > Omphalea diandra. Next base: position 7,613 of record CATIWR010183930.1, on the reverse strand, counting down.
AAAATTTTATTCAAATGAATTTTATAACATAAACTTTTTTATATTTATATATATTATTTTTAATTAATAAAATTATATTTATTCTTAAAAAAGGAAAATATTGCAATAAACAATATGTTTTATAGGTTCCAATGAGGTCTCAGGACCAAAAAAAAAAAAAAAAAGATTACAAATGATTTAATGCTTAAGTTGAAATTTGTTGAAGAATTTTTTTTTTTTTTTTTTTTTTTTTGAAGGGTGGGGGGAGGGTCGACTCTTTATTTCCCTCATTAGAATTCGTTTCCATGGTGGGGATAAAATTGTGAGCTAATTGGGTTGGACCATTTGAATTATGAGTGATAAAATGTATAGACTGACCACCCTCTTCCTATAACTATCTCATGCCATGCCGCCCCAAAAAAAAAAAAAATCTATCTCATGCCAATGGCAAGACCATGACCAAACCAATGATCATATAATCAACCTTGATCATAAATTTTGCTTAAGTAATACTAAAGTCAATAATTTTAATATTATAAAATTACAAATTCAACGACTATCAATGAGTTCTAATTGATTTATCAACTATTAAATTAATATATATATATATATATATATTAATTTTAATTTCAAAATAATTTTTTTTTAATTGAATCAAACCTTCATAGTGCCTCAAACCTAAACGTGTAGGATGTTAGTTTTGTGACATTGGTTTTCAAGGTCAAGAACTTATTTATGAAAAACAATAACTATGATCACATCAATTTATGTTTCAAAAAAAAATGATCACATCAATTTATTAGGTTAATCGGAATTTAATAAGAAAAAAGATAACTCCCTTTGTATAACCTCATTTGATAAGTCTCTGATAAAATAAAATAAAAACTATATCAAATATCAATTATAATTAAAATGGTGGTAAAAAATACTGGGTCAAATAGAGAATTTGATTATATTTAAAAGACTTGTTCATGCCCTATGAATCTTTTGACCAATTCGTAAAACATAATACAAGTCTTTGTGTTGTGCCTCATCATGTGATGATTATGCATAACAAAATCAATGAATTTGTTCTTGATTTGGGAAGGCAACTTGGATGCAAATATTTTCAACCAAAATATCAATGGATGCATATATTCTTCCTTGTTTTGTTAGGAAGTTCAAAATGCTGGAAAATATAAGCTTTTTTTTTTTTTGTTTGTGCTATTTTCATTTTCTATATTTTTTGAGTAAATCCATATTTTTCTTTTCAATGAGTTATTTTATTATTTTCAATTAATTAATATGATATAACAATAGTATATAATTTATAATAACTTATTTATTAAAGTATTTACTTGATAAATAGATAAATTTTAAAATTAAAATTAATTATATATTTATTGATTTTTATGTAAAAAAATTAATGATTATTAATTTATCTAATTATTGTAATTTACCATTTTGCTCAAATTCGATCAATCAATCAATATATTCAGATTTAGTGTTGAAAGAGTGATTGATATTTATCAAGGTCGATATTAATTTGAGCAACAATTTGACATTTATTAAATTAATTATTTGATACATAAGCAAGTATAATTATCATGTAAACAATCTAACTAAAGTAATTATAATCAACATATAATTCATTTTAAATTCAACTTTACATGAATGATTACCATTTCTCAACCAGCTGTTAATAAAGATAAAAATTTGATGTTTATCAAACTAACTGTTTGACACATAAATGAGTAAAATTTTATTATAGTCTTAGAGCCAGTGCTAGATGAGCGATTGATATTTATTTAGTTTGGTGTTTATTTGAGCAAAATTTGATATTTTATCAAATTAATTATTTGACATATAAAAGATTAAAATTAACTATCTAATTGAAAATAACTATTATCAATCAATGTATATAATTGATTTCATTTTTAATTATATTCGAACCATAATATTTTGAACAAGTGATAATATAACATATTTTTATTTTGTTATATGGTAAATACGCAAATACTTAAGTATTTATTTTTCTTAATTAATTAAAAAATACTTAAAATTTAACAATAGAGGAAGTTTTTACATAAAAAGTTTAACAATGTAGAAAATTCTTCATATTCATTTCCTTTAGAACTTAAATAAAAACAAGTGTTTAGTTTTCTAATAAGAACATAATTAATAGTATTAAAGAGATAAAAAAAAAAGATAAATAAAGAATAAAACTATGAATTTTCTTATTTTGTAGCAAAAATTATATTATTATTGAAATTTAATATACTAATTTAAAATTTATTTTTAATTTTTATTATTTTATTTAATTAAAAAGATCTAATCAGACATTTTTTAATAAAACAATAATCTATTATATAAGTATTATTTATATATTAGTTTTTCAATCATTCAACTAATTATTTAAGAAAAATAAATACTAAATTTATTAAGTTTATTATCATAATGGTATTGTGTAACGCATAAATTTACTATTAGTATATATAATTAGTTATAATGTCAGATTGAATTTTAGACGAGTGATGGTCGTTTATTAGTTAATTATTTAATTGAGCTAAAAATTTGGCATTTACCAACCTAATTGTTTAATATATAAATGATTAGAATTTTTATATAAACTACCTAATAAAAAAAAATTATAAATACAAATTGAAAATTATTAAAAGAAACTACAAAAAAATAAATAAAAATAGTTTTCAAATATTATCTAAATTGAAAATGAATACTATTTATTTAATCACATATTTTATACAAATATTTTATTTTGTTAATTGAAAATGATTTGAAATAATATATTAAATTATAAATGCATAAAGCACAAATAATTGACTAATATATAATTAAATATGGTGTTAAACTCAGTTTTTATGAATAATTGATATTTATCAAGTTTGATGTTTTTTGAGTAAAAATTTGAGATATTTTCAAATTAATTATTTAATATATAAGCAATTAAAATTATCATGTACGACTATTTAATTGAAAATAAGTATAAATAGAAATAAAGAATTATAAAAAAATTACAAAATAAGTAACTAAAATAATACTAAAAAATAATATAGTAATATTTATTTATTATAAAAATTAATATTATTTATATAATTATGTATATTTATAATAAATATTTTATTTTATAAATATATTTTGAATAATAAATCAAATTAAATTATAATTTATGCAAATTATGAATTAATATATTTTAATTATATGGAATGAATATGTAAAACTTTTCTATGTTATTTGTTCTTGTAAAGAATCAATTCTTACAGAGAAAATTTGTGGAGATAAATAACCATATAGGCTTACGCAGGAGAATATATTTATTTATAATAATTGTGTGAAAATGGAGTAAATTTTACATATGACATATGAATTTATTGGTTATTAATACTAAAGCGTACAACTTTTATTTTGTCTCTTAAAATCATAATATTATAACTCTGTCCAACTTAAAATTATTTATCTCCAATATCCATCTTCCATGGTACTTTAACAGTTTCAAAATTATCTATACCACCATACATCTGATCTAATATGATGAAGCCATAATTCCGTATTAGAGGTATATGGTTAATAGCACAACAAATAATTATTTATAATTATTCAATACACTTTTTTTAAGTAAGTAAACGCACTGAAAATTTTATTCTTCTGTTTTTCTTTTTTAAACTCAAAATGGTAATTTATTAATTATCACAGTCCCCCAACCCCTTTTTCTGTGGAACGCAATTGGGTCGTGCCCGATATAAAAACCTCCACAGGCAAAGTTAGGGTTTTAGGATTAGCAAAATCATCATGGCAGAAGAGCTAGCAACCGAGGCTAACCAGGAGCGAGTTGACTCAGCCGCGGCAGAAGACATGGATCTCGTGGAGGAATCGGCCACGAATGGCGCGAAGCGAACGAGGGAGGAGGAGGAAGGAAATGACGAAGAATCAAAAGAGAAGAAGCAGAAGGTGGACAAGTCAGTGGAGGAGAAGAGATTGGAGAAGATTGAGGAAGGGGAGGGGGAGGACGAGGACGAACAGGGTCCGGTAAGCTTGGGTCCGAAGAGTTTCGGGTCGTCGGTGGAGATGTTTGATTATTTCTACAATTTCCTCCATCACTGGCCCCCCAATCTCAATGTCAACAAGGTAATTGCACTGATTTTCTATTTATTATTTTGCTTATCTGGACAATAATGCGTAAAGTTGCAATCTTTCGGTTCTGATATACGAAGCATAATGGAGATATAGATGATTTTTCATTACGTCAAACATGAATTAAATAAATGAATTGCATAAAATATCCATAGAATTGATTATTTCAAAGATTAATGTTAGTTTATTTGGGTATTTGTTTTATTGGTATATGATGGGGTTCCTATTAGTCGAGTGGTATAAAAGATTAGGTGAGATTATACAAGTTTAAGGGAGCATAGTGGGAGTTTTCTTTTTCTCTGTCTGTATACAAGCTTAAGAATTTAAAACAGTGGCTTCTTTTTCGTTTTTGGCATAGCACATGAAGGTTGATTCGTGTTCTGTCGTGGAATGAGAAATTATCGATAAAAGCATATATTCTGCTGAATCTGGTTTGCTAAATCAGTTTTAATTGATAAAAGCATTTTTCTGTATGCATATGTGAAGATATTTACACGAATATCAATCACTCTCTTCATTCAAGAGTGTCAAACTTAATACTCTCTGTCTTCTATAATAGATGCCATTTAAGGTTTTTACACATATATTAAGGATTGTATTTAATAAATGTTATTACATAAATAAAAAACTATGTCAACTTTAATTAATTATTTTCATAAATGATTATGTACTCTAACATGAAATAATTATTATGAAAGAGAAAAATGGTAGAATTGAAAAAAATTAATTAATGTTTATAGATAATTGTAAAATGTCAAATATTATGGGACAATAATTTTTCTCTAACATGACATATAATTTGGGACGGAGGGAGTAATTATGAAATCATTTACGTCAAGTCTAGCATTTAATCTAATCGAACATAGGATCAGTAATGTCACACTGAAAGGCATGAAAATCATTAAATTCTGATCAGAAGCTATAATCGTTCCTGGAATATGCACAACTTAATCTTGATGTTTTGTACCCAGCATGTAACAGGATCTCACTATGATTTCCCATCTCAACTCTCAAGTTTTTTTCATGTTGGATTATTTGCCCTAAACAGCAAGTTGTACTTAATCATTGCCATACGTGAGTTTTAGTGGCTGCAAGCAATAATGTTTTTCCTGTTGATATGGTACGCTTGTATTGCCTAAATATATAATATGCCATTTCATTGGTTTATGTTTTACTGTTTGTAAACATTACAGTATGAGCGGATGGTGTTGTTGGACTTGCTTAAGAAGGGCCATGCTGAGCCTGAGAAAAAGATTGGCGTTGGGATCCAAGCTTTCCAAGTACGATATCATCCAATGTGGAAGAGTCGATGCTTCTTCCTGATCAGGAATGATGATTCTGTTGATGATTTCAGCTTTAGGAAGTGCGTGGATAATATACTTCCCTTGCCAGAGGACATGAAAATAAAATCTGATGGAAATGGCAAGGGTCATGGTAGCAAGGGTGGTGGTGATGGACGAGGTGGACGAGGACGAGGTCGTGGACGTGGACGTGGCCGTGGCCATGGAAGAGGTGGTAAATTTGGAAACTGAAATCTTTGATTTACCTGGGTAAAAGGTTTGTAGGAGAAAAAATCAGCATTATTTTCTTGAGTTTACCCAGCCAAGATACTCTGTCTTCCAACTTTTGAGTCTTGACAATTAAAATGTAGTGCTTCTGAATAGCATTGGAGACCTGTAGTTTGGCTATTTGATCTCTTCCTGTCCTAGCTATCCATTTTCTGCCTATGTTCTGTTTGTCTTCCTCCAAATGCAATATATATATATATATATATATATATATATATATATATATATATATATATATATATATATGGTGGAAATTAGGAGAACATTAAATGATCAAAGGTTACCAACAGATCTTAGAAATTATTGCTGCTTATTATTTAAAGTTTGAAACTGCGGAGAGGCATCTTTAGGGGGGGTAAAAACAAAAGAGAAGTGCTAGGTATCTTCTTTTTATTACATTTTTTTTAATCTTCTTCTTGTTTATTTTGTTAACTCCTCAAAATGACATGATTTAGGTTTCGTTTGTTTCGCAGAAAATAACTTATCTGAGAAAATATTTTCTGAATAACATTTTTTCTGGTATTTAGAATACATTACAAAAAATATCAATTTTTTTTTATTAATAAGATTATAACAAAATTTAAACCATAGATATTTTATATTTATACTATTTATTATTTAATATAAGAAAAAATATATTAAAAATAAAAAAATTTGAGAGTTCCACCTCTCACTGGCAACTACCGTTAGTCGATGATGATTAGTGACAATATCGGTAGTCAAAGATGACCAATAATAATGAATAAATGTATTTATATAATTTATTTTTCATTTGAATGAGTTTATCAAAGTACAAAAAAATGAGTTTTCATTTTCAAAATAAAAAGTCAATTTCTTGAAAAATGACTTTAATTTTCTCTTTGATCAAAAAAATATTTTTCATTAACTAATTTTTTTGGATACACCAAATAAAAAAATTACAAAAAATATTTTCCTGAAAAATATTTTTCACAAAACAAATAAAGTCTTAAAATATAAAATTTTCCTGCAATTGAATAATATAATAATAATGTTATTTAAATTATGTTACTTGTCATTGTAATAAGGAGAGTATCTAACACTCCTTAAAAAAAATCATAAATTTGTTGAATCTGTGTAGACAAACCTGTTTAAATTGAAAAATAAATGCACTCGCAAAGTGTTAACAACTTTTTGCTGCATGAAAAAAAAGAAAAAAAAAAAAAACAAAAGGTACAAACCATACCATCATGTAGGGTTAATTATTATAAATTTCCTAATATTTATTTTAATTAATTAAATTAATTTTCTAATTTTTATTTCATATGATGTTTGTTATAATTAATTAAATTAATTTTTTAATGATGTTTATTATAATTAATTAAATTAATTTTTTGATTTCAATCTAAAATAAAATATCTTTTAACTGTTATTTTGTTATACTAAAAATTTTTTCACTTAAAAAAGATATCCTTTTTTATTAATCAAATGCAATAAAATCAAAAATGTTAATTTATAATTTTTTAAAATGATAAAAATTATCTTCATCATCTTCCTCACTTAACACCAAATCATATCATCATTTATAGTCAAATGTCATCATCTTCCTTGCCCACTACTCAGAATTTTATAAATCATACCCCCTAAAACTTAAATCAAAACACCAATATCATCTTTCTCAAACAACATCATCAGTATCACCACATCATCATTAGGTTCAAATTGTACAAAAAAAAAATGCAATAAATAAAGATTAAAAATTACAACAAACGAAGAAAAAAAAGATTAAAAAGAAAATCTTAGCAGACAACAGTATTCGAGCTCTCTTTAAGGGCTTAGCTAAGGTGGAGATAACCTGATTTAATGCTTTAAATTTCAAGTTTTTGTTTCTAGCTAAACATTAGATTTAGATTTTTTTTTAATTGGATATTAAAGTTGTAATCTTTGTGGAAATCTAATGAAAAAAATTTACATTTGCTA
>CATIWR010183863.1:0-24889 GCA_949677035.1 Omphalea diandra | reverse complement strand
GTTATGGTCACTGGTCCTGACATTAGTTAACACATGTGTACATTAAATACATATGGGATTATATATGTATGATGAATAAACCTTAATGTGTATGCATTTCCGAACGTGAAATGCCATGATTTGCAACTGAAGATGATAGTTGTAGTTGGTGGTATCAGAGGGTTCAACCACACGCGGGTAAGACGTGCAAATCCCGGTGTGTATGACATCGCGGGGCCGACGAGCAAATCCCGGATGTTGAGTGCTCTGATAGGTACCAGCTGTAGCCACGTTATGATGTTATAATTTGTGGTATCAAAGATAATTTACAAATGAGAACAATGGATGTCACAATTATTGGTTTGACAAACAAATTTAGATGTTACAGTTTTGGTATCAGAGAGGGCTCAAGCATACGCGGGGCAGACGTGCAAATCCCGATGTGTATGACATTGCGGGGCCAACGGGAAAATCTCAGATGTTGAGTGCTCTGATAGATACCAATTGTAGCATTACAGATTGTGGTAGAAAAAAATGCTAACATTCAATGGTATCAGAGCAATATGAGTTTTGTAAAATGAATAAAGTTGTTACATTGACCATCCTAGTCCAACATCGTGATCACAAATCAGTCATAAGGATGAATGAAGCTAGGCTAGAGGAATTCGTAGGTGAATTCACAGTCGTGACTTAGCTAAAGAAAGTGAGCTTAAGTCACGGAGGAATTCACGAAGGGTATTGCGCCTGGTTCGCGACCGTGACTTTCATAGTGACAAAGGATGGGACCAAAGTCACAACCATAATACACCAAGTGTCCAAGGTATCCATTGAAGATCAAAATCGAGAGGGCAAGTTTATGATCATGACCACGACTCAAGAAAATGTAATCTCCTTTTCAAATAGAGGAATTCACGATCTCAGTTGCGTCCAAGGCAAATACATCTTACGACCGCGACTTTTGAGAAGTTGGTGGAACACAATAACTATATTTTTGGGGCAACCAATAAGCAGCTGACACATGGACTAGCCGTTAGATACAGGATGGGATTCTCTACCATAATTTAAATGGTTTCTTAGTATAAATTGGAAATTCGTGATCGTGAAAGGGTAGCAGCGATTGTAACTTCTACTTGACAAGTAGTTAATGCAAAATCTTCCTAGCACAACTTGAAGATTTGTTAATAGTTTTTGAGTAACATCTCTTTAGTGGATGTGGGCTATAAATACTCCACCAAACAGATGTCAATGCAAGAGAATTCACTAATTTATAACCAAACTCTTGCAAATTTGCTACTCATTTTTTCATTCTCATCTATGTGTTATTAATTGTTAGGTGTGAACAATAAACACCATTGTAAGTGATTAAGAGTTAGCCTAGATTCAAAACTCTTGTAAGAGGCTAAAGTGTAAGCCTATACAAAACATTTGAGAGAGGTTGTTATGTGAGCCTAGAAAACACAAGTTGTAAGGATGTTGTATGAGCCATAAACACAAGTTATAGAAGTTTGGTGTGAGCTTGGAAACATCAGTTTAGTGAAGTGGAATACCAAATTTTGAAGAATTAGGGAGTAGACGTAGGGTTTGTTAATACCCGAACCACTATAAACCTTTGTGTTATTTCTTCTCATCTTCTTTTTCACCTTCAAAACACTTGAACTCACCTTCTTAATTTTAAAAATAACCACCAATTTAACCCCCTTTCTTGGTGCACTAGGCAAACAATAACATGCATACAACATAAGATAATTTTTCATGCAATTATACAAACATTGCATATATGTTCAAGTGTCCCAAATGCAATGGTGCATGTGTTATCATCGTGCTTATCTAATTCATGTGTCTAATTGATCATTTATTCAATGCATAGGTTCATGTAGGATTTCATATCATTTGTGCAATGAATATGTTCATGTGATAATGCCGATGAATATGGATAGGGATGTTATAATTAGGGTTTTTTTTAGTAGTCTTGAAACAAGTACTAAGCTTCCTAGCTGCCCTCAAGTAAGTACCAAAACATCTTCTTCCAATAACCCTTGATTACTGGGTTTTTTCTTAGTAGCCCTCGAACAAGTGCTAAGATTTCTTATAGCCCTCAATAAGTACTAATCTAAACATATTCTTCTAACAACCTTCGAGCAAGTATTAGGGTTTCTTCTTAGTAGCCATAGAGCAAATCCTAAGCTTTCTGACAGTCGTCTAATAAGTACCAAGGTTAAATGTCTCCTTCCATTCCTAGGCTTCTGCCTTAGCATTCTTATTTTTGCCATTTGACTTATCTTTTAAGTTTTCTTTATTTCGCCCTGTAGCATCTCTTTTGGTTCACTTCATTTTAGCTTTTGACATCATTCTTATAGTATCTCTTGGCTTTGCTCACTTTTTTTTTCTCACTCTCTAGCTTTTCTCTCTTTGTCTTAACTCTTTAATTTTGCTCTCTTATTTTACCTTCTTTGACATCTCTCTTGTTTTATCTTCTAACTTTTCTTACTTTCTCCCTCTTTGATTCTCTGAATTTTACTCAAGCTTTCCTCTTAGGTACTTTATAAGCTTTACTTTTCTTGGTGGTTCATTAGGGTCTTGGTCTTGACATGAGCTTATTCCTTAAGTTGCTTGCCTATTTGCCTAATGTCCTTGTTCTAACACTACTTCTTGCATAGTGTTGTCATAATTAAAGCAGATACAATTTCCTAAATCTTTAAACAGATGGTTGCATTCTCTTTTTTATGAATCTTAACTTTTAGTGAATAGTGAAAGTCACACCATCCAATGGGTGATACCATGGTCTTCGTAATAAAAGTAAAAAGGTGATTGGAATATCCAAGACTATAAATTTCACCATTGTCTCCATTATGCCAATTTTGACCAAGGTTTTGAACATATTTGAAGTTGGCCTCTAATTATCATCACAGGCTCAAATGTCATTATTAGAAGCTTCCAACTCTTTCTCAGGCAATCAAAACTTATGTAACAACTTCAATGGGCAGATGTTAATCCTGGAACCATCATCAACCATCATATATAGTGTATGCCTTCCCTTCACCTCAACTCGAATAAATAAGGCCAGATTGTGATCTCTTCCATCTAGTGTCAAATCCTCATCCGAGAAAGTGATTTTGCCTTTATGAGCCACCAATGCAATGACATTCTTTAGAGTGGCTTCACTATAAATTATTAAACTGGACAAATCATCAACCATGGCCCTCTTTTGTTCATGAAAGGTAATGAGTAATTCCTATGCCCTAATTTGTGTTGGCACCTTCTTCAACTATTTCACAATAGGATTGTCATCCTTTTTAATAATGAGCTTATCCATCTTCTTTTTAACCCTCGACTCTTTGGGTCTCCTTGTTAGAGTAGTACTTCCCACTTTGAGGTACATGGCTTACTCATTCAGTTTCTTTCTTTCCATCGTTGTCCTCTCATAACTGAATCATTCTCTTCATTTGCACCTCTTTTGTCTCTTCATCTGAGCTTTAATTAGGATTAATAGTGAAAATGACGATAACCTCCTTGGAGACCTCCTCAATAGTAGTAATAACAATTTTCACAAGAATTCCAAAATTTATCATAAATGTCTTATGATATTGGGCCTTTTAGAATTTGGCAAAATAATCATCTTATTGTCGATAAAATGTTGAATCACATACCTTATTCAATAGCAGTCATTAGTACAGTGACATCCTCCCTGATGAAAAGCTCAAAGAGCATTGGCATCATACCCTCTAAGCAGTAGATTAGGAGGTAGTCTCAATGCTAGCAGTAGATTAGGAGGTAGTCTTAATGCTAGGGACTTCTGTAACCTTTCAAATACCTAGGAGATAGGCATCCATGAACTATTTTGATGTCCTTAATGCTTTGACATTTGTGATCTTGTTTTCTTCAACTTGAGGCTGAGATAGGGCTCTTCTTTTTCCCCTATATTGTCTTCTCGACTCAGATTCCAAATCTTCAGCTTGCAAACTTTATTCTCAAAGGTCTTAAAAGTTCTTAACTAATATTCCTCTGATTCTTGTGTTAATTCTAGGCCTAACCCCTTTTATAATCATCCTAACTTGCTCTCTCCCCATAGGCCTTGACCCTTCTAATGACAATTCAAAGAGCTTTAATACAACATCTGTTGGGACCCCGTATGCCTTCACGACTAGCACATAAGAGTGGACATGGTTCTTTGTAGTATGAGTTCCTGTGAACTTAGGGAGCTCAGGAGTGCGAAAATTAGTTGGAAGCCTCTAAGGTTTGTGAGTAAGCAATTCCTTAATGTTTGCACCCTTCTTACTCCATCTTTCTTTCTTGCATCATTTTTGTAAGATTGTTTCAATTCCTTCTGATTATATCCTTCTTTTGGCCTTTCTAAACTATGAGAGTACCTTTTCCTGTCTTGATTTCATTTTCATTCTACTTAGGCTTGGAAAACAATGTAGTAAAGATAGGGGATCAAATTAAAGTAAATAAGAAATTCAAGTGATTAAAAATGATAAAAGGATATGGGAAAGGATATAATGTTTGAAGCTGCCCTTCTTTAGTAGTTTTATTAAATCACTATGACTTTTACTTAGTTATCTCACAAGTCTCTTTAGCTTTTGAACTTAGTGTGAACTCCCATTTTTCCCTGTTTAATGTTGACATGTCTCCTGAATTAAGTTTTTCTCTCATCTCTTCTTATTTTAGCTTCCTTCTTAGTTGAATTTCCTATAATTAATCCATTCGTAGTTTGGATATTCATCTTTCTTATGGCCTTTTGCTTTGTCCTACTATCTTTATGGTGCAAGTTTCTATTTCAACCCATTGCAATGCCTAAATTACCCCCTTTCTATTATTGTTCATGCTAGGCTTTATTGATTCCTTTCTAGACTTCTCAGCTATCCACTTAAAGGAAAAGCTAAGTTTTAGTAGTTGTCATCATTGACAAGTCTTTTGTGACTCCTAATGTGACATTTAACTCTTATAGTCTATTGTTAAAATATTCTTACTTGTTAGCCCCTTTAGGTAACTAATATCTCTTATTAGCTAATCTCCTTTATCGAGAAGTGAATTATCCAATGTCTTTCCTCTTTATCAGCCTTGAGGGGATTACTCATGCTTACTTATTAAAGTTCTCACTAGATGATCTTTGCTAAAGTTATCATATCTTTCTTGAGTCTAGTTTGCCTCTATAATTGACAACATCCAGTATTGCACCAAATTCTATAGTTGATTGGCTTCCCTTCCTTCTCGGGTGCTTACTGTTGAGTTAGGAGGTGCATTAAGTTGCACTTCAAAGTTCCAAACTATGCACTAGGTCGAGGCTAGAGGTCTTTCTATCTGTGTAGATCATTATTCATTTTTTAAAGTCTCCTTCCCTAGTCAGGTGTTTATCAATGTGGGGTTTTTTTATCTCCTTGGCTGGTATGTTCCCCTTAAAAGGCCTCACATATGGCTTATCTCTCCTCATGTCTGCTCTATCATCTTGTCTTGTCTTTATCTTTATAATCATTATAGTTCACCTTTCCATGCTTTTTTCTCTCATAGGGTTGAACCATTTCTCTCAATTTTATTCTTGTAGCTTTGTGGCATAAAATTTTGATCACCTTTTCTCCTGTCTTAGCTTTATTATATGTCAAGCTTGAAAAACAATGCAATAATGAAGAAATGGATATATCCAACAAGAAATAGTAAAAGGAAAACATTGAGGATACTGAAAAAGATACATCAATCCATCAAAACTTTGCCAATTCACCTAGCCTTAATGTTCTTTAATGCATTTAGTGAATCCCTTTTAATCCCTATAGTCTAATGTTTTCCCCTTTATTATCTTAAAGATGGCCATCTTTATCCATTTTGCCCATTATCCTTTTACCAAATTCATTCTTCTTTGCTCCATTCTATGCTCTCACATATGTATTCTTTTTCTTAGTTTGGTTCTTATTCTTGGGAGAAGGAGGGAGTATGCACAAAATGAGGCACTGGTATACTGAACTCCCAAAAGCAGTGTAGGGGTATATAATAGCTGGAGTCATCAACACCTTCTATATCATTCAACTCAAGTTTAATACAATGGCTATGACAATATGTTAGGATTGGTGGATGGACACTACTCACACAATTCCATCTCTCTATTAGTGAGTTTACCATCAACCTAATAACCTGATATTATTTTCAATAACCACCAGCCTTACTTGTTCAAAAGGCCATATCCTATTTGACTAACCTGTTCACATCTCATTTTATCCCTCAGAGAATAAAGAGTACATTATTTAGTTGCCCAAGTTCATACTTCTATTAAAGACTCTAAGCATTTATGACACCTCATAGGATAACAACTGCTAATAATTAAAGAGGTTGGGATTTATCAAATAGCCTAATGCTTTCCATCCATCTACTTGGCACTATACTTGTTCTTTGCTGCTTTGAAGACTTGTATTTGTACTCCTCATACCATCCTAAGGGAACTTAGTTGTCATATCTCGATTTAATTAGGATAGTGCCACTTCTCTTACACTGCTAGATGGATCTTACTATACATGGAGTAATAACTATTAGTAGCTATTTAGGGATCATAGTGGTATGACTCTTCCCTTACTATCATCATTCTACATGTATTGCCTTCCTTTTTACTCTTTTCCCTCTCTCTCCTCAGAATGGACATGTCAACATGACTTATTGTTTAGCCTTATCATTACAGCCCCCAATGTTATTTGCACTTTTAAGCTTTATACTTGAGGTTGACACTTGAAGGACCTGAAACTCACAATTTACATATTTATTGGAAAAGATTGGAGACCTTGGCTCTTGATATTGTAAAAGGGCCTAAAAAGAAACAAAACACGTATTAGTTTCATAAAAATGATTCATATGCACATACCTAGGTTTCCTCGCTTATTTACTTCCTTTGCAAGTGGGTACTATGCCATAAGGTGATTTTGATGCATGGCTCAGCTACATGTTTGCTTTTAATGAGCATTAAAACGTAGTAGTACTTTTAGTAGGTCTAAATAGGAGTGAGAGCATCTTTAAGTGGAAAGGAGAGGCAGCTAGCCATAGACTACTAAAGGATTCATCAACGTCAATGAACCAAGCTAGAGATTTGAAAGGGGTTGAGCTTACTTCTACTTTGGGCACAATCTTACTACCAATTCTCTGAGAGATGCTGATAAGGCACATAAGTGAGGTTCATGGAACAATAGCTTATCGACAAGGCCATAAGAGGCGAGTCTTTCAGCATTCAAGCATTAGAGGGCGTAACTTCATGGTCTTATCTTCCACCAATCATTAGTCTTCTATTATGCATCATTCTTTGCTACATCTTAAACTTTCTTATCATTTATTGACATACTCATTCTCTATCTAGGCAAACAACATAGATCAGTCTGACATTAACACCCTAAATTAATTATCCTTCAATATAATACTTTTACATATATAAATTCTTCCTTGATTAAGAGGTGTTGCCCTTTGTACGAACTCTAATATTCTATGTGCTAATTCTCCATAGCATAACTAAGCAATTAGAATGCAACCTTGATGTTGTGATGGATGCCTTTCTTTGGATTCCTTATAAGTCCCATTTTGTCTATGTGAGCACCTTTTTTCATGCTTTTAGCCTCATACTCGCTTCTCATAGTCTCTCGTATTATGGTAGTGAGGGAGCTTATTGTCAGAGTTATACAAACTATCTATGTAGGAAGTTGTAGAATCTTATGAATTTCGGAGCTTATACATATCCTATATGCTAGTAGTGGCTCATGCTTAACATTCCTTAAGGGTCTATCCTTTCAATTCCTTATCCTTAGATGATAATGACTTACTACAACAGTTGATCTTATTTGTCATCTTTGGTAGCTTTATTAAAGACTTCTAAACTTTTTAGGGTAGCATCCTAAAAAAGGAATGGAATGGATGTGTTAGTTTTATTATAAGACTTTATTCTATATTTACTTTGATAGATGAAAATTCAGCTTCATTTATATGGAGTGTTTTGGGATGAATTACACCATGAACCCTATTTGTGTCCTCTCTTCATGCTTTTAAAAGCCAATGATCCTTTATTGTGCACATTTCTTTGCCCCCTAGACTATATAAAAGGAATAAACACTAAAACAAAATTATATATACACCTTCGTATAATATATAATGCTCGATGCTTGAATGATGGTGCAATACAGAATGCTTAGAACATATAAACAAAAAAAAGCTACTCAGGGGCACTATAGAACTAGACCAAGTAAGAACATCAAAAACCCTAAAAATTTGAAAGTCAAATGAAATACATGATAAACCCTTAATATCACTAGCAACATGTCGAAGCTAGCACCCTCGCTTCAAAGCAACACAAACTTGAGCTCTCTTTAGTGGCTGGCACCTGCTAGACCTAAAGGAATGCTCTAATACATGCATAGGCATAGATCTTTTGGGTTTATAAATGAATGCAAAAGCTCCATGGTAACTATCTATTTCTCTTTTTCATTTTTCTTTTATATCTTTTATTTTATGCCCTAACTTTTGCCTAAGTCACCATTTCGGGTTTTCAACTTAGTAAGTTGCTTTAACCTTTGCCTATGCCACCCTTACAAGTTTTCAATCTAGCGAGCTTTAATTCATTTTTTCTTCTTTTTTTTCTTTTCTTCTTTTTTCTTTTTTTGGCTCTAATTTTTACCTAAGTCGTTTTTTTATATTTTCAACTTAGCGAGCTATTTCACTTCTTCTTTTTTTTCTTTCTCTTTTTTAGAGGAATAGCTTGATCATTCTTATATATGCTGACACCATAATTCCATGCCCTCAGTCATTCAAAGCATATGTAGCTATGATACATCTAGTAGCAAAATATGATGCTTGTTATTGGCTAGCCCTTTCAAGTTTTCTAACCAAATATTTTTTAATTCTTTTTTTACTTTGTCCCTAACTTTTGCCTAGATGTCCTCTTTAGGTTTTCAACCTAAAGGGATTTTTTTTCTTTTTTATGGTTTTTTTGTTGTTTTTTTTCTCATATCACAAGGGGGGTTTGACAAGTTATTTCTCTCCACCTTTTATGATGCCTTTCTTTCCTCTAGGTTTCTTCGATTACCCCTATGGTATCATTTTGTAAGGTACTCACTCAAGATTCTCTAACCTTTTTCTCTCATGGATGTTTTTTCCTTCTCCTGTTATTTGGTTTCTTCATAAAATTAAAGAATGGGATATTAGGTTAGGGCAACTCCATTTTATTTGTCTAGTACATTATTGTTGAACCTTCCTTTAACTTTCTTAATTGCATGTGTCATCTTTTTGAGATTTTCCCTTTCTCACACATCTCTCTTTTAATTCTTCCTCCTTACATATCTCTTATTTTCCTCTTCACTTCTTCTCCTCTTGTACCATGGAAGACTTAGGGCTTATCATGGCTTTTTACACCATGCTTCCTTTTGCTCTTGGATCTCACCTTTCTACTTACACTATTTTCTTCTTACATCTTTGCTCCCCCATATTGCTTTGTTCAATATAGTTTTTCACTCTTTTTTTTTTCTTCCTTAAGTTTTTTATTGGCTCTTTCTTTTCTTCTCCTTTTCTTTCTTCTTTCTTCAGGAGGAGACATAAAATATCAGGGAGATGGTTTTCTAGATCATAGGTTATGAGATAGTTGGCCTTGTATCATTTTTCTTTTTTATAAATATGCACCCACTGTGATGTTCATATTTTCTTTTCCTTTCTTTCATTTTATATTTTGTCCTCTCTTTCATACAAAGCATGTCATTATGCCACCAAATAAATAACCACATTTGGATTAAACAAGCAAAAACATGAAATTAAAAGCATCATCATTCATTAAAATAACCAAACTATAAAGATGCCTATAGCTAAGATAAGATAGGTTGAGCTAATAAAGCAAAATGAAACTCTAAACTATGTCTTCTAAAAAGTTTAACATGGTTCCTTTTATAGGTTTTCTAGCTTTCCACTCTAAAAAAGATCATGGATAGTATTCTTCAAACACCAATACTGACTATTGTAATGTCTCGTGAGCTAGTAAGGGTTATATCCTGAAGGTGAGGAATACTTGAAAAGTATGTGTTCCTCATGTAATGTAAACCAGTCTTCACTTAACAAAGGTTGACTAAATCAAAAGAACTATTTAGGCTTGATTCCCTATCTTATGTAGATTGGGCTTTTGCACTAAAGTCTTCTTTTAGTAACACCTGAATGGTCATAGCCATATCTTTATCTTTTGAGAGTTTTAGTGCATGATGCATAGGTAGTAGTAATATTCATCCTTATAATCCTCAAGAACTCATCTGAAATTTGGCTTCGAGGAATGAACTCTTGCTTATGATCTTGGCATGGGTGGCCATTAAGTGCTATGAGGATTGGTATCACCCTTGAATAAAAAATGCTTTGGATTTCATGATGAAGCTTTTGGTACCCATCTATGTGATTACCCCTACCCTGATGGAAAGTATATAAGGCTTTGGCATTATAGTTAAGTTAGTGGGCACCTAGGGGCCAGAGGATGTAGAATCCCTTCTTTTTAGAGTCTTTCCAAGGCTTTAGATAGTGATACTGTACACTTAGAAAATCCTCGAGAGCTTTTATCAGTTGCTTGTTTTTTTCTCACATCGAGCCTATAATTGCTTATGATGTAGAGGTTGCTTAGGGTGTGCTCCTTTTCCTTTCTAGGTGTTAGTTGAACTCTTAGTAACAAGATTTACCCAAAGCCTTTTTTTACTAGGTTTGGCATAAAAGGTTGTCCCTTAACAGATTAAGAGTGATCCTTCCACTTTTAGGCTTGAAGAGGTATCAACCAATAACTAGTTAAAAGCAACTAAGAATTGACCATAAAAGGAGTTGAGGCTTATTTTAGGATCAGTGCTAAGGTGATCGGTTAGTAACACAAAGTTTAATAGCTTCCCATAATCAATGAGATCTTGGATTTCATGGTTGAGATACTTGCATGTGTAGTGTTATGACCATGGGCTTGGTGAAAGCTATAAAAGGCATCTGGCATAAAGACCCTAGGCAATGGGTTAGGCAAAGGCTTAGGATCAAGTGGTTTAAGTATCCCTTTCTTCTTTAGCTCCTCAAATATTATAGACAATGGTTGGTTCATGATAGTAAAAGGTCTTATACTTCCCAACTTCCTTTCAAGCTCATCTCCTTTAGCTTTATAGATGTGACTGCATTCCCTCATTAGTTGGCTTTTCTAGAGCCAAATCATCTACCAAGATCAATTTCACCATCCTTCTCAAATTCTTGTCCATGTATTGATGAAGTGCCAATTCTATCTCAATCTTTATCATGTCTTTAATCATTCCCTTAAGTTCTTAGAGTTTCAACTCTCCCATCTTGACTAAGTTATATAGTGCTTATGAATTATCTTGCTTTATTTATGAGCTATAACAATTCAAAGCATAAATCAAATGATGATATTATAATACCAAACAAATGAATATATGGATGAATGCCAATAATACATATGGAAAGAGTAAACATATCACTTTCCAACCTTTATTTCTCCCACACACATAGAGGCTCTTCCTAGGACAAGTGGTCAACTCAAATACGAACTTGGTGTATTAAATTTAGAAGTCCCTTAAGCCAACCAAGATTAATGGTGAGTCTCAAAATGATGGAGTAGGGTCATATTTAAAGTGTGCATCTTATAGGGGAAAGATTTAGTAAAGATAGTGGGTATGTTTTAGGGCTTTATGGTAAAGGTTCATTCATCATGATTCTTAATGAGTTATGAGACCTATAATATTTCAAAAAATACTAATTTTTATGCACTATGTGCAAATTAAATAACCTTAATCAATTAGCCATAACTTTTAGTTAAAAAATCCCTCATTTTAGTCTTCAATGGGCACTTTTTTTAAGTAATGTAAAAAAATGTGCAATTAAGATATGACCATAATTGCATAACTCCTAATACCAAACCACTATTTGGTTAAAATGCAAACATTTAAAGACCTATTCCATGGTTCTAAGGTGCTTACATGTCGCCTAAAGGTTAAAAAGGGTTGTTAGAGTAAATGGCTCCCACAAGCTTAGAGGACAGTTATCGTATACCCCCCATTTGACAACCCTAAGGTACTTGGCTTACAAGTGATGAATCCTCCTCACCATCTCTTAAGCCTGAATGGAGCTTAAGCCTCAAGTTTAGGGAATTGATTGGTTAACTAAATGGCACCTAGTGTTTATGGTGACTTATGAAGGCTACATAAACGCAAAAAGAACTTGATTAATAAAGGCAAAATGTAAAAATGAACCAAAGATTTATGAAATCAACTTCATTAGTCCCCAGCGGTTGCACTCAAAAAAATGGAATCTTACTTGTGACTCTTACGTTTTATCTATCATCGAGGGATTGAGAGGAGGGGTCATACATTGGTAATAACCCTTAATCGTGGCACACAATTTTGATCAACAAAGGATCTTTCAAGTCTCACGCAAGATAAAAGCTCCTTGTCTAAAGTAATGGTCAACAGGGGACTAAGGTAGGACAATACATTGGTACCATCCCTATGAGAAATATAGAGTTAGCATCTGAATTTGGTCGGGAAAAGAATCCTAACAAGGACAATTTCTGAACCTACCTAAGTCATTTAGAAGGCCCAACCCATCTTCACCCCATCAGAGATCGGATTTGGGAGTTGGGTAAGACTTGGGGAAGAGGTTAGGCACCCTCAAGTCGCCTAGATATAAGGATCCAACCTTTAGCAATCAATGGTTTATTTTAATACTTTACCTTTATTAATCAATTTATCATTTATCTACCTAAGCATATTTATTTAAATAATCCATCAACCATAACAATATAGTATGCAATGTAAGATGCAAGAAAGCAATCAATAATATATAAAAGGTAAGGATGGGGGATGCATATCCAAATGGTTGGATTATCATGTAATGAACTTAAACAGATAAAAAAGCATGTGTTATTTAACTTTCCTAGCTTGCAAAAATGAGCACAAATTAGTCCATTAAACATAAGTTAAATGGGAAGAAAATAGCCCCTAAAGCTACTCAAAATTGATAAGAACTAAAATGAAGGCAAATAAAGTCCATAGTAAACATCTTAACACATCTCCCAAATTCAAGGTATCCTAATATCCATTCTAAGTCCATTATAATATATTCAATCATTACAAATCATAGTACAATATAATATAACATGATCAAAATGCATAAATCATAAGATGCTTGAAACCTTAAACAAGTGGTGCAAAGCACTATGGAGAACATCACATGGCCTAAGGCAATAATCACCATAAAAAGAGGGATTATAGGGTTAATGAACCATCCCTCTTATTAATCATAAAGAGCTTGGGCATCTAGGAACATTGTTAACCATGAAGAAGGTTAGAATGCATATCAAAGAAAGAAGATAAAGGCTAAGATACTATATGTTTCCAACACAAGTAAAACTAAAAAAAGGAAGACTCTCAAGATCCTTAGAGTGGTTAACCCTTCACTTGGTCACTATCAAAAGAGATCCAAACAAAAGTAAAAACCATCATTGAGTCCATATTAGAGAGCATGAACATTAAGATAGAAAGAACCATGAAAACCATTGCAAAACCTATCAAAACTCAATTTTTGAAGTGAATAGGGGTAATAGGGGTACTTAACTATCTAGCATTACTTTATTGTACAACTAAAGTGATGAAGAAATAGAAAAGAATGCCTTTGATAATAAAAATCTGGATGAGGAGAAAAGAGGTTGCATAAGACTATGCTTAGGAAACTAGGGTTTTACAGCCTATTATTAGGGTTGTACAACCCATTATTGGGGATGTACAACCTAGAATGGTGGGTTGTACAGCCTATACAAAGGTTGTATAGCCCTAAACCCTTGGTTTTTGAAACCAAAAAAAGAACGAATAAGGGGAAGAAAAAAAGGTGAAATAGGGGGTCTTAGATGTCTTTATATGTTTTTGTGCCCCCAGAGGCTCACAAGTTATTCAATATCCTCTAAAAATGCTTAGCGAATGCATAAAAGCGAAGAGTAAAGACCTAGTTCTACCTTGGAATGAATTGGGATGAAGTAGGGTTTACATTTTTTTTATGTTTAAAGGGTGTTTGAGGAGTGATTCTAGCGAAGTAACCTTAGGCTTTCTAAGTATTTTCTCTTTTCTTCAAAATAGGGGATATTTATTGAGGGAGAAAGGTGCATGATATGAACAAGGTTGATTTTTGGATCCTTATTCGTATGTAGAACATAAGTCTCAAGCTGCAATTCAAAGATCAATAAGATAAACTCTCAAATCCCAATTAGACCTCTAGAAAACTTGTTTCTAGCAACCTAAATTATAAAGATTTAAAAGGTGTTAATCTCAATATTAAATTAACTAAGTAATTTAAGACCTCAAATAAATAAGTTTGTGAAATTATTAAGAACTCACTTAAAAGTCTCACAAAGTCCTATTAGAACTCAAGAAGAGAATTAACTCTCACAAGTAATTTGCTAAAAGAAATATTCTTCAATTGATTGATTTAGCTGATAAGAAAGGTTATTTATAGCCTTTACAAAGCTTATAGAAACCCTAAGAATTACTTTGTAAATAGTCATTGAAATCTTCTTAATCTATTTAGGAAAAAGGATACTTTTAAGATAAATAAGAAATAACTAAAAGATACATTAGATATCTTCTTCATTATAAAAGAAGTTTCTTACGTAAGTAAATACAAAAGTTCCTAATTAGTTTAAGAGAAGAATTCAGCTTAATGAGGAAGTTTCTTCATACTTGACTGAATTGGGCCTCCAAGTGGTGCCTTGGCTGAATAACAATGGTCATGGGCCTCCCCACGTGTTGGACTCTAATAGATCAAGTTAAAGGCTTCCTTTGAATAGTCAATGCTGCCATCTCCAAACAATTGGGCTTCTTGCTTCCTTTATTCTTCTTAGGTTAGCCTAATGGTTATTCCTTATTGTATGAATAACTCAATTGCTTCTTTGAACCTTTTAAGCCTTCCCCTTATGATTGGGCCTTAAAGTTGAAGTAGATCTTTGGGATGGCCTTGTATATTTGCATCATCTCCTCCTTCCTCAAGAGAATTCGTCCTCGAATCAATACCTTCATCAAAGTCAAAAGGAGACAAATCAGCAATATTAAAAGTAGCACTGACATTGTAATCACTGGGCAAGTCAATCTTATATGCATTATCAATAACATTTTCCAAAACTTGAAAGGTCCATCACCTTTAGGGTTAAGTTTGCTCTTTCTAAGATTAGGAAATAGTTATTTCCTAAAGTTTACCCAAACCCAATCTCTAGGTTCAAGCACAAGTTTTATACGCCCTTTATTAGCATGTTTGGCAACTAGTTCATTCCTTTTTTTAATGTTCATATGAACCTTCGCATGTAAAGACTTAATAAATTTTGCCTTCTTTTTCCCATCCCCATATAATCTTGTATCCAAAGGCAAAGGAAGTAAGTCTAAAGGACTCAAAGGAAAAAATCCATAAATGATTTCAAAAGGACATTACTGAGTATATGAATGCACACTACGATTATAAGCAAATTCAATGTGTGGCAAACATTCTTCCTATATTTTGAAGTTCTTTTTAATCATCACTTACAATAATTGTCCTAGAGTTCAATTCACAACTTTAGTTTTCCATCGGTTTAAGGGTGACAAGTAGTAAAAATAACTTAGTTCCCAACTTTCCCTACAGAGTTTCCCAAAAGAAACTCAAAAATCTTATATCCCTATCACTAACAATAATTTTAGGCATACTATGTAATTTGACAATTTCTTTGAAAAATAAATTTGCAACATTAATGGCATCATCAGTTTTATGACATGGAATGAAGTGTGCCATTTGAGAAAATCTATAAACCACAATAAAAATGGAATCATTACCATTTCTAGACCTAGGAAAACCTAATACAAAGTCCATTGAAATATCAACCTAAGGCATGCTAGGAATAGGTAAAGGCATGTATAATCTATGTGGTTCAGATTTAGACCTAACCTGTTTATATGCAACACATTTATCACTAATCTTTTGAACATTTAATCACATATTTGGCCAAGAAAAATGTTCATGCAAAACATCTAAAGTCTTTTATACTCCAAGACGTCCCTTCAATCCCCCTCCATGTGTTTCCGTTACAAGTAATTCATGCCAGGAACAATTAAGTACACATAATTTTTTATTCTTGAATAAGAACCCATCATGCTTGAAATACTGTTCATGGCCAACCTTTTCATAAGCAACATAGAATTGGCTAAAGTCATGGTATTGTTCATATAGCTCTTTGATGTACTCAAATCCCAATAACTTTGCATTCAAAGTAGAAAGAAACATATACCTTCAGGATAAACCACAACCACAATATTGTCCTTGCCTTGTTTATACCTTATGACATATGGAAAAGACTCTATAAACTCACTCCATTTGGCATGTCTTTTATTCAGCTTTTGTTGTCCCTTTAGGTACTTCAAGCTTTCATGGTCAAAATGGATAACAAATTCTTTAGGCAATAGGTAGCATTGCCATATTTGTAAGGCTATTACCAAAGCGTACATCTATTTGACGTAGGTTAGGTAGTTCAAGCATGTACTATTAAGTTTCTCACTAAAATAGGCAATAGGCTTTCTTTCTTGCATGAGCACGACTCCAATTCTTATACCTAAAGCATCACATTGAATTTTGAAGGTTTTAGAAAAATTAGGCAAAGACAATAAAGGTGCACTAGTTAATTTAGATTTGAGTAAAGAAAAGGCATTTGCTTATGCATCTCCCCATTAGAAGCCAACATTCTTCTTAATCACTTCAGTTAGTGGTATGACTATGGTGACAAAATCCTTAATAAATTGCCCATAAAAACTCGTCAAACCAATAAAAGAATGCACATCTTCTACATTCTTTATGTATGCCAATCCTCAATAGCCTTGATATTGTCTTCATCTACCTCGATCCCTTGCTTACTTAACATAAAACCAAAGAACACAACTTTGTTTATAAAAAAGAACACTTCTTAAGGTTAGCAAATAACTTTTCCTTTCTCAAACATCAATAACTAACTTTACATGCTTAACATGATCTTCCAAAGATTGAGAATATATAAAAATGTCATCAAAGTACACAACCACAAACTTACTAAGAAAAGCTTGCAAAACATAGTTCATTAATCTCATGAAACTGCTAGGTACATTAGTCAAACCAAAAGGTATAACCAACCACTCATATAAACCATATTTTGTTTTGAAAGCAATCTTTCACTCATCTCCCTCCCTCATCTTAATTTGATGATATCCACTCTTAAGATCAATTTTGGAAAACATTTTAGCTCCATGCAATTCATCAAGCATAGGAATGTGATGTCTATATTTAATAGTTATCTTATTTATAGCCCTACAATCAACACACATCCTCTAAGTTCCATCCTTTTTTGGTACAAGTAAAATATGAACATCACAAGGACTCATACTTTCCCTTATCAAACCTTTCTCCATTAGTTCATCAAATTGTCATTGAAGCTCCTTCATCTCCTTAGGATTACTCCTATAGGTTGGCCTATTTGGAATTTGAGAACTTGGAATGAAGTCAATTTGATGTTCTATTCCTCTTAAAGGTGGTGATCCTTTAGGCATCTCTTTAAGAAATAAGTCATCATAATCCTTTAGCCTTGGCTCTGATAGCAAATGATACGAACAAAGCTGATTTTTGGATCCTTATTCGTATATAGAACATAAGTCCCTAGCCATAATTCAAAGATCAATAAGATAAATCTCAAATCCTAATTAGACCTCTAGAAAACTTATTTCTAGAAACCTAAATTATAAAGATATAAGAGGTGTTAATCTCAATCTCAATCTCAAATTAACTAAATAATTTAAGACCTAGATTAAACAAGTATTATGAAATTATTAAAAACTCATTTAACAATCTAACTAAGTCCTATTAGAACTCAAAAAGAGAATTAAGTCTCACATGCAATTTGCTAAAAGAAATATTTTTCAATTGATTAATTTGGTTGAATAAGAAGGGTTATTTATAGCCTTTACAAAACTTTTAGAAACCCTATGAATTACTTCCTAAATAGTCTTTGAAAGTTGCTTAATCTGGATTAAGAAAAAGGATACTCCTAAGCTAAATTTGAAATAACTAAAAGATACATTAGATATCTTCCTAATTATAAAAGAAGTTTCTTACATAAGGAAATACAAAAGTTCTTAATTAGTTTAAGAGAGGAATTCGGCCTAATTAAGAAGTTTCTTCATACTTGACTGAATTGGGCCTCCAAATGGTGCCTTGGCAGAGTAACAATGGTCATGGGCCTTTCCACATATTGGGCTCCATGCTTCCTTTGATGAGTCCATGTTGCCATCTCCAAGCAATTGGGCTTCTTGCATCATTTATTCTTCTTGGGTTAGCCTAATAGTTATTCCTTATTGTATAAATAACCCAATTACTTCTTTGAACCTTTTGAGCTTTCCCCTTATGATTAGGTCTTGAAGTTAAAGCAAATCTTTGAGTTGGCCCTGTATATTTGCATCATTGTTGCACAATAGCCAAAAAATTGTTCGAGTTGTACTATGTTCATATCCAATCACAGAGTAAGAGAGTGTTGTACTATAATAAAGGTTTGCATGTGGGTTGTATAGCCAAGAATAGGTTGTACATGTCTTTGTCGGGGTGTTACAACCTTAGGGTTTAAGGGGGGACCAATTCTAGAAGTTTCTTTGGACTAGGGCTTTAAGAATGTTGTCTAGCTTTAAGGTTGTATAGCCCACCAAACTTGGCTTAGGTTTGAGCTTGGCCTTTGGACTTCTCCAGGGTTTCCTAATGTCCTTTATCCTTTATATTGTGTGATTCCTTTTACATTTTGGGGATTTGGTTCATTAATTTTCATCATTGGGCTTGCATCCTAAGACCCAAAATCCAATGCTAACACCTATCCCTAACGGACACTAAAAGAGCTACCATGTCACAAAATCCTCCCTAATGAGTGCCCAAAAGGATGCTGAACTAACTTTTCATGAAAAAAAAATATTATTAGATTATAAAGCCTCCTTCAGTACATGCTAGAAAGCTATTAAACCTCCATCTAGTTAGAATGATCGCCTAAAATGCCAACCTATGAACCCAATACCTATTAAAAAGTTGTTAGGGACATACAATCAACATTAGCACCTAGTAGAAAGCTATTAAAATAAGCTTAGTACCTACTAGAAAGCTACTAAGACACTTAATACTTATTAGAAAACTATTGGGGAAATACAATCAACACTGGTACCTGCAAGAAAGCTATCAAAACAAACTTAGTATTTGTTAGAAAGTTGTTAAAACATTCATAAGACTCTAGTATTTTTTCGATGAACTACTAAAGAATTTTATTCTTTAGTATCCTTTATTATGATTGCATTTCAAGTTGTATTTTATAATGTCTTGTTAAATAGTTATTTCCTAAATATCATTTTCCAAGCCTTACAAAGTAGGGGAAAACTATGTGCATTAGATTTTAGGCCCTATGATGCAAGCCCAATGATGAGAACTAATAGAATCAATTCCCCAAAATACAAGGGAAAGGTTACAAAAGGTAGGAACAAGAATTAAGGAAACCTTACATCAAGCCCAAACTAAACCTACAAACCTAAGCAAGACTAATGTAAGAATCACTAAAAATCCTTTAGGTGGCTATATAGTCAATATACATATATGTACACCTAACATACTTGGCTATACAACCATGTTCTAAACCTTAACAGAGAGAAGATTCACAAATGGTTGGCTATTGACTTTTAGTTGGTTGTACAACTAAGTACAAGCCTATACAACCAACCTCTTTACTATACAAACAACTTAAAAACCCTAATTCTAGAACCTTCACTAATCCTATCTGCTAAGGGTTGTGTATTTGGTGCAACAAGATTCATTCTAACTCAAGGGCACTCATCCCCTCTTTATAAATACCTCGCCATTTGAATAGGAGAGAGAGGCTCTTAAACCCTAAGATTGCTTTACTAAAATTGACATTTATCTCACCTTAAGACACAAAAACTAAACACTCTAGTCATTCACATAAAGATCCACTATAGAACTTAAGCATTATCACTTGATTTTATACACTTCCTATTACATTTTAGAGGACTAATTAAGAACTCTAGTGCCTCTGAAGGCAAGACAAGTTATAAAAAATATCTAAGACATCTATTGCCCTTCCCTTTTTCCCCTTTCTTTCTTCTTTTTCAATTTTTTAAAATCACAGTTTTAATAGTTTGTACTAATATGTTTATGAACTGTATATACCATAAAGAAGGCTATGCACTAGTTTGCTTGTACAACCCTCTTTGATTGAAGAGATAATCCATTTTTATCTTTTTCTTCATCCATTTTTCTTTCATTCCTAAGGTTTCTTAGGGTATCTTAGGAGCTCCTATAGTAGAATAAAGGTACGCTTCATGGTCTAGGGCCTACATTCCCTTAAATAGAGCTAAGGTCAAGAGAAATGCCTGGATTTCATAATTTTAATGCGTCTAACTTCTTTTCCATGTTTTATGCTTTCCTTTACACCATATATCCAATTATGGTTGTGTTTTGGGAATGATTTAAAGAGGAATTTACAATCCTAATGACCTTATGAGCCTTTGTTCCTTTATGTTATTTATGGTAATAAGTGTTTTATATGTCTTAATCGTCATCAACATGGAGGAGTGGCTAACTACCTAGCTTGCTCATTCCCCCCACTTTCTTTTTAGGTGACCATTTAAGTGTGCTTCAGGAGAGAGGTTAATACTTTGTGACTCCCATTTTTGCCACATTTGATGTTTTATGCACCAAATGCATTATTAGCCTTTTTAAAGTTTCTTTTAAGAACATATCGGTATCCTAGCCTTTAAAATGGTTAGTGGTATCCATAAAGATGTTGTAGCTCTTTTTAGCAAACTTTAGGTGAGGATTCAATGATCTTTAGACCCCAATGTGATGATTTGATGAATTGCCTAGGGCCTTCACCATCCTTCAAATGCATTTGCATATCATCTTTACATTATGTGTTCATGTTTTACTCTCTTCATCTATATATTTATGCTTTATATGTTATTATCATCATTGTCTATTCTATGATGTTGGGATTATGGATGGCATAATCTTGCACTTAGAATCGAAATTAGGATCCCTTGACCTGGAGTGGATGTAGTAAGATCAACATTTAGAGTGCCTTTGCATTTTTATGGTGCTTCCTTATTTTGCTTGTTTGATAGTATACTAACTTGTTTGCTCCTTGTGTAGGTGGATATACATGTTATCTTTGACTTTTGCATGACTATTCTTATTATGTATGCATAACCACCATTATTTAGACTTAGTTGTACCCATTCCCCTTTGTGAGTGGTTGTAATATTGTGAACGATATGTGCTTGATCGAGATGCACTAGAAACATGATTAGGACCAATAACCAAATTAATCAATAACAAGAATAAAATGGTAAATGTTAACCAAAGATGTCCAAAGGCCAAATCCCTAAATCCAAGTGATTTGAGGGTGCCTAACCTCTTCCCTGAGTTATACCAAATCTCAAAATCATTATTTGACCCTTCTAAATAACTTAGGTAGGCTTAAAATTTGCCTTTCCTCAAATTATTGTCCTAATCAAAGTTAGGTGGCAACTTCATGCTAATTAGGGATGATACCAATATATTGTCCCACCTTGGTCCTCTATTGACCAATCAACTTAAGAAAAGAGCTTCAATTTTGAAAGAAGCCTTAGGGATCCCCTATTGAGCCAAAACACATGGCATTATTTAAGGTTACTAATAATGTATGACCCTCATCCTCTCCATCCCATGTTGATTGATCAAAGGTAGGAATCACAAGTAAGATTCCACTTATTCAAGAGCAACCTTAGAATTGAGAGTGCTCATAAGTTTAACCTCATGCATTGGACTCAGGTGCACCCTCTTCACTTGTATAAATATCTCTTTCATTAAAAGGAAGAGGGAGACTTGGGAACCCTATTGTTATTCTACTAAAATACACTCACACTACCATAAAAAACCTTTACATACAGAAAATTCAAATACCTAACTCCCAAACCAAAGCCTTAGGATATAAACTAAGATTTAGTGACTCATTTGCATTATTTTCCTCACATATTAAAGGATTCTTCATCATCTAAGTACCTATAAAGGCATGGCATACCAAAATGGGTATCTAAAACTCTAATCTCCCTTCTTTTCTTTCTTCTTCTTCTTTTCTTTCACTTTTTCAAAGTTGTAGTGCCAGAGATCTGTACAAATATCTTTGAAGTTTTTACAAACCACTAGCATAGTTGTATAAACCACCAATTGATCTATACAACTAGCTTTTACTAAAGTCAATAGCAATTCTTCTTTTTCTTCCTCTATTTTCTCTTTGGGTTTTAGGGTTTCTTAGGCTTTCTTATGAGTCCTAGTAATGGAGATGGATAGGTCTCAAGACTTATGATTCATTTTCTCTTAATAAAAAAGCAATGACCAAGAAATGGGATTTATTTTTATGACTTAATGTCTTATACTGTGGTTCTTCCCTACATTTCTTATGTGCTTTGTTAGAACTCATTAGGCAGATGATAAGGAGAAGGGTTTTTATCCCCTAGGACTCTTTGATTCCATCATATTTTAATGTTTGTTTATGTTTTCTTTATTTTAGTCTTGATATAGAACTAAGATATGTTTTCTTTTGACAAGTTGACATGCAATATATTTACATGTTACATCTATGCCTGTATTAATGCATATCAACCCCTATTTAAGTCATATATATATCCCCCTCCTCATGGTGAATGTTTATAATGTATTGATGATGTGCTTAATGTGAAAGACACTAGATGAATGAGATAAGACCATTAATTGGACTGATTAATAATATAGTTGAGATTGTAAATGTAAACTAAAGATGCCCGAAGGATGGATCCCTCAATATATGAAATTTTAGGGAGCTTAAACTTTTCCTCACATTATACTCAATTCTCAACCTTGATCTTTGATAGGGTGAAGATGGAATGGGCATTCTAATTCACTTATTATGCTCAAAATTCAACCTTGCCTAAAATTTTATCTCAACCAAAGACGAGTGGCAACTCTATTTTGACTTAAGGTTAATATTAAAGTATTATCATACATTGGTCCCCCTTGACCATTTAATTACAAATAAAAGCTTTAAATCTCATGAGACCTTCATAAAGGAACCCTCGATGATCCTAAGCATGTGTCATAGATTGAGGTTATACCAATGTATGACCTTGACCATCTTGAACCCCCTAATGGTTGATAAATGATTTATAGTCGCAAGTAAGATTCCACTTATTTGAGTGTAACCATGAAATTAAGGCACTCATACTATTATGCCAACCACCTTTTGGCATCTTTGTCCTTTTTATCTGCTCTTTCAAGGTATACACTATCCTTTTAGTACCTTTACACATCATAATAAGATGGTTGGTCATCCATCAACACTTGTATTACCTTTGCACCAATATAACCAAACATCTTCAATTTAAGTGTAAGTAATGGCTTCATCTGCATCTTCTTCAGCTTATTGCATATGGAAACGAAAGTGGCTAAGGCATTTGACATCATATTCTCCTCCTATCAAATGTGATGAAATATAATCCTTTGAAAGTTTTGAGTTCACACCTTCACGTACTCAAGGTATGGGTTAATCATTCCTTTTTTAATTTCCACTCCTTATTGACCTGAAAGACCACCAATAAAGAATCCCTAAACACTTCAACCATTTTGACCCCTATTTGAATTAGAGATTTGAGCTAAATGCATAAGCTCATATTCTTTCATATTATTAGTTACCAGAAACTCAAGCTTCTTATCCATCGGTAGTGACTCTCCCTAGGGTGAAAAGAGGATTACTTTGACTTTTGTCCCCTCTTATTTACTGCACTATTAAAATATATCTTCCATCCCTAGGCCTTTATTACCCTTAGAGCCTTATTGAAAAATTAAGAAAATTTTTACTCTCCTTATGATAAATTGTTATGCCAAGTATTTGATGATCACCCTTTCCTTAATTATCTTCTGTTAGACTAGGTTGGTCAAACCTTAGTAAAAACTCCCTTTTGATGTAGGTAATATAAATTGGAAGGTACTAATGTTAATTTAAGAGTTGTTCTTATAGAAATTTAGTAAATAGCTCATTAGAAGTTAAATGGAAGCAAATAACTGAAAGTGTGGAAAATGACCTCTAAATTGCAACCAAGAATGTGGAGTCGTGATCACTATCTTATAAATGTTGGTGTCCATTTTGGATAGTTTGTTTCATAAGAGATTTGTGATGCCAGTAGTGACTATGATGTTTAAACCTTGTTTGAAGGATTCTAGACCTTCAATCAAATAATGCCATGTGTCAAAGTACCCATTAGAAGATCAAAAATTGCGATAGTGAATCCTTAATAGCGACCGTAATCTATTACAAGCAAAATCTCCACTGATTCACAGTGGAAGTCATGGCTAGCTCTCCCAGCTCATGACTGCAACCTTTAGCATCCTTTAGAGAAATCAAATGGATACATATTTAGATGAACATATGTTGAAGTGCCATGTGTGCTAGTCGTTAGACATAAATAAAGCCCACAACCAGGAATTAGCAAAATCTTGTGCAAATATGAATATTATAATTGTGACCTTTAGTCACGACCGCGACTTTAGCTTGACAATCATTAAAAACAAGATTTTGCCACCAACTTTTGAGATATAGAGATAGTTTTATTAGTA
This sequence comes from Omphalea diandra, assembly GCA_949677035.1. NCBI lineage: Eukaryota > Viridiplantae > Streptophyta > Magnoliopsida > Malpighiales > Euphorbiaceae > Omphalea > Omphalea diandra. The sequence continues at coordinate 244 of CATIWR010183863.1, read as the reverse complement.
ATAGTTCTTTAGTGGGAGTAGCTTATAAATACTCCACCAAATAGACATAAATGCAAGAGAATAGCATTTACTAAGGTTAAACTCTTACAAATTTGTTTCTGAACTCTCTCTCTCTCTCTCTCTCTCTCTCTCTCTCTTATTTACTCTTTGTGTTTGATGAGTTGTATAAGGTTTAGTGTGAGCTTGTAAAACACCATTAGTGTTAGTGAAATACCCAATTGGTAAATTGGAAAGTTGATATGGG